>MINK01175070.1:0-17240 GCA_001735545.1 Phormia regina
TTTTTGTGCTCCTGAATTCACTTTTCACAAGAGCTCAATATCTCTCCACTGGTCTAAGCTATGGACAATTTTGAAAATTGACCTCTCTTGTTACTAATACTATTTTATTGATTTGGTACCACAGAGCTTTTTTACCGTAGTGACATGATACGAAATGGGTTCAAAATATGTGGACACGTTGTGCTTTCTTAAGAAAAGAAGAAGTCTTTTTTCTTTGCAAATATTTCTTTATACATATTTCGGCATTTAGAGATCCGAATGTATCAAATGATTTTCCTGTTTTGTAGCAACTGCAAAAAGCTTGGGTCTTAAATTTATCTCCAACATTGCTTCGAGCATATTAGAGACGCATGTTGCGAAGATTCTGCCAATAACTACGTTTCTTCGTCAATTATACAGCTTGAGTATTTTTGTATGAAAATTGGTTTTAAATTCCGAGTCCTATTTTTGTCTTGTAGTTTTTTTGCAGAATTCTAGTCGGGAATTTTTGAACTTTCCTATTAACTTAAAATTTTTGCACCAAATGTCGAAGCACTGAGAAAACTGAGTTGATTTTCTACCTGATATGTTTGAAATTCCTTTCGATATGGCTCCAATTTTCTGGCCTTCACAATATCATATGGTCTTTTTTTTACCGAACTAGTCAGATTCTCCCGATACTGTTTACTAACATTAGAAATGGTTTTACGAACGACATTTAATTCTGTGGCCAATTATTTGTAAGACCTATTTGGATTTTTTGAAATTTTTTAATAACTTGTTGGACGTAAATCTTTTTCGTCACTTATTTTGATGAAAATAAGGAAAAATTAAGATGGTTGTTATTAACCCTCCGTCATGCACATGTTCCTATAGTCATGTACATAGTGCATGTATCTGGCTAGATACAGTATTTATTTCAGTACATTTATATGAAAAATATGCTATTTTAGTGATAATATTACATTGTTATCAAGTCAGGCAGATATATATTTTCTATTTTTTATTTTTTGTTCTCAGTACATGCTAAACAAAATTTAATGAGAAATGAAGCAAGAAAAAAATTTTATTTTTGTATTTAATTTCAAAAAAATAGTTGTTGAAAATTCATTTCAATTAAATTTATTAGTTGTAAAGTAATGATGTGAATGTTGTTCATTCGGTTTTCAATATTTGGAAGAACCAAATGCAGAGAAAAATATATAAAAAATACCAATAAAGTACAGTACTCTTCATACAAAATGTGTGTGTATCTGTCCAGATACATGCGCTACATATACGATGTATAGATGAAAAAATCCACATAAATTTTGTTTGTTGTTTTTTTATGTATTTTTTCATAAAATGATACCTAGCAATATTTGTAGAGGGTACTTATAGACTCAAACCCCTAGCCAAATTAGAAATATATTTAAATCACAGTTAAATTCTTAAAATATCTGGCCAGATACATGTGCATTATGGAGGGTTAAAAATAATTAGGGTTAATAATCAAAAAGATTTTTTTTTGAATATTGTTTCCGAAAAAATGTTATGAGACAAAATGTGTATTAAGATTTTTTTCGTTCTCACTCCTTATAATAACATTTGCAATAAAATAAATATTATAGGATTTCTATTATTACACAAATTGATAAGCTCTATAGAACGACCTCAGAATATTATTAAAAAAATAAAATAACTATAAATAAATACATAATTATGTGTTCTTAAATACAATTGTTTTGGTTATTGTATATTATAACACTATTTCCTTATTTTTTTTGTAGGAATATGATATTTATATTGTTTTTATTGTAATGAATTTTTGTTTATAGGCCTACCTCAATGTAAAGTTAAATGAGAATGGTAGTGTTTACTTAAATGCAAATATTTTTTTATAGTTAATTTTATTCAATACCAAATGTAATACAATAATAATTTTATATACAAAAGAAATATCTACTATTGGGTATAATCATTAATTCGTACTGTAATTTGCTCTTAATACTCTTAAACTGGTCGATTGTGTTCGGTACAGGTCACTCGTGATCGCTTCACTCGAATTTAATAACTCCTAATACATGTCATCCTTTTGGTCCTACATCACCACTTTTTAATGGCATTACCCTGAGCGCAAATCGACAGCTAAGCCATTTGGTTGTTTATTAAATAGAGCTCAGAAATAAAAAAAATTACGAACTTTTTTAAATTTTTCTATGTAACTTTCAAATTAGTATTTTGACAAATTTGTGAATAAAATCAAATCTGATGAAATATGTCCCATTTAATTTGCAACAAATTTGTCTTTAAAATTAAAGAATGAAAATAACAATTTTTAAAATTTAATAATGTAATTTAATAATATCACTGAGTCTTGTGTTAGATATCTCACAGAGGTTGTCTAATTGGTACCTTTCCAGAAATTTAAGTCTGATGGCGTTTAAGGCTGGGTATTCTAGAAAATGATGTACTGTCTCCTACTCGCGATTGCCACAACTTCGACAGTATTCATTGTAAGGGTGACCAAGTCTGCTTGCATGTTTTTCGATCGTCCAGTGTCCTGTAAACAAAGCTATTAGTCTCGAGATGTATTTGCGTTTGTAGCTAATGAGTTGCGTTGAGGGTTTTTCGTTGTGGGCAGGCAATGTTTCCTTCGTGACTCTACTTTTCGGCATCTAATGTTCGTCTTTTTAAGATACTGATTTGGGGTCATCTTCTAACTGATCATAACGGGATTGCGACAGAAGCCGATAAGGAATCATTCATAGCAGAGTCTGCCTTTTAATTACCGTAGTGATCCCTATGCGCGGAAAGCGAGGCTATAATAAAGTCATACAGTCGACTTAGTCCAAGCAGTTCCTCTTTACACTGTCTGACTAGAATAGACGTAGTTTTGGGTAATTTGAGCGATAGTATTGACACCTGATTGACGATGAATAGACCAATATTCCCTTGAATTCTTCTATCGCGAATTAGTGTACACGCATTTCGTTTTTGGAATATGCTTGCCTCATCAGAGAGTCTATATGAGTGTCTAATTCCAAGGTCGTTAGAGAAGACACCAGATCCAACATCGTAGTTCATCTTTGAGCCATCAGTGTATATTTCAGTTACTGCTTTAATTTATAGTGCAATTTCTTCAATTTTATTAATCGCGATTTATCGCGAGAACTAGATTCAATTTAAAAAAGTGGATTAGAGGCTTGGTACTTATGAATACAGCGAAACCTTGTGCTTCCCATAGTTATGCGATAAAATTATTTTCATATAGAGGTATTTTCTTTATGGTATTAAGTAAAAATACATGTGAACTCTGCAAGTCTAATTATGGTATGAAATTAATATCCCTACCTAAAATAAACTAATATTCCGATTTTTTCTTTTTTTTTTATCAGAATTAAAAAAAATGCTTTTATATTTTTGAGAATCTTATGACGCCATTTTCTATTTATCAAATACAATATCTGTTATGAATATGAATTCTACTAATTTATCAAATTTAACGAGTAAATTCCAAATTTTTGACTGACTACCAAACTGTTAAGATAAACAAAGTCATCGCTTTAAGCTTTCAGGAGTTAAAATAATATGTTAAATGGTTAAAAAGCAAGGTACAGAAAAATTTGGATTTCGATTTTAGTTGTAATTTTTTTATTAATTTTTTTTTTAATAAAATTCACTTTTTGAGTTAAATTTCTTTATTCTTTACTTTTCTTTAATTTGAGTTACAAAAATAATATGAAAAACTTTTTTTATTAATTGTATTTATGTTGAAGATTGCTATTTTACGATTACAAATAGCTTAGTCGCCACACACATGGTGCAAAAAATAAATTCGCATACGAAAAATAAAATTCGTTCTAAAAATTACGATTAAATTCGTTGATAAAAACTATATTCGGAAAAAAGCGTTCTTCCTACTCTGGTTAAAAGTCCCAATTTTGAAAACTAATGGGTATTTGTTTCTTAAAAAAAAGTGCTGTTATTATAAACACGACTTTAATTCGATCAATTCGGGTTAATTCCTGAACAATATTTTTATGTTCGAAAATAAAATTTTTGATATTCAAACTTATTTAAAAACTAAATTCGCAAACGAAAAATAAAATTCTTTCTTAAAATTAGGCTGAAATTCTTTGATAAAAATAATGTTCGGAAAAAAGTGTTCTTGCTACTCTGGTTAAAAGTCCCAATTATAAAAACTAATGGGTATTTGTTTATAATTTAATTTTCCTTAAAATAGTTTGAATAATCCCATCTTCCCTTTTTTTCTCTTCAAAAATTAGTCATCATGTGAGTTCAAGAGTAATGGGTTTTTTTGCAACTGTTCCTTTTTAATGTATTCCTGGAAATGGTGTTCAATAAACCACATCAAAATATGTCAGTTTATATAAACTGCGTCAAATGTTTTGAACTTAACATTTTAACAAAAAATTTCACAGATTTACTTACTGTCTGTGTGTATATGAAATGAAAACCAAAACAAATTCAAAGTCCAAGATTAACAAAATTACTGGTTATTCATAAACTTTTGTCTTCATTTACTTTTTTTTCTTTTTAATTATTATTTATTGTACCTTTGTTATTAGGTATTATTATAAATTTATTTTATTTACATATGTATGTATGTATGTGGTTATATTTTTCTCAACATTTGTTTACTTCTTTTTTTTATTGTGATTGCAAGCTTCATCCTATAATTTGTTTTTATTTTACATTTCTATGAACACAAGTACTTATAAATATCATTTATACATATACATTAGGGTGGCCTCAAAATGAAACGTATTGATGTTTCCAGTTTAAATGAAAATTTACTTCATTCTAAGATGCAGTTTCTCAAAAAAATTTAGGACCAGGTCCATTTAAATCCAAAATTTTGCAATTTTTAACAATTTTTGTTAAATGAAGTATAAAGTATTATATATCAATAAAAAGCTCAGACAAAATACGCGTATTTTGAGGCTAAATAAAAAAGGACCTATTTCCATTTTGATCTAGAAAATATCATACATACATATACATTAGGGTGGCCCTAAAATGAAACGTATTTATGTTTCCAGTTCAAATGAAAATTTACTCCATTCTAAGATGCAGTTTCTTAATTTTTTTTTACATTTTTTGTTAAATGAAGTATGAAGTTTTATATATCAATAAAAAGCTCAAAAAAAATGCGTATTTTGAGGCTAAATAAAAAAGGACCTATTTCCATTTTGATCTAGTTCACGAAAGAATAATGCAAGGACCAAACTTTTGAGAATCCATGTCTTAGAATGAAGTAAATTTTCTTTTGAGCTGGGAACATCGATACTTTATTTTTCTCTCCATACAAACGGGGTCACCCTAATAACATACATACTTATACACTCATTCAATTGCAAACATTAAAATTTGAGTACTGTATCTTTATCTGTACTGAATTCCAATAGCGTACATTGAACGTTGTGTCTATGTTCAAAGTCCAGTTGAAGTTGCTGCTGTTTGGTGGTGGGCTTAAGAGGCGCGCGACTAAAACGAGACATAATACGATCGGCGTTTTATTTTTCTTTAAAATTCAATTGCTTTTTATAAAGCACCAGATATTCACATGCATGTGCCTAATAATTTTTTTATTATTACTCTATGTTCATTGTTTGCTGCTTTTATTTATTATTTAAACAAAAAAATGACAACATACTTGAGGATATTTTTTCGCACTGAACAGGGATTTAAAGGAGTTAAATGAATTTGAGGAAGAAAGTTTTACACATTTTTAAAGAATTTTATTATTAAAGGGCGTTTGAAGTTCTCATAAGGATTATCTGTCCAATCTTTGACAAACTCTATATTCCAAAAAATTAATTGAATTTTTAAGTAATCGACATGCGAAGTAAAAAAAAATTGGTTCAATAGGACCTTAATCATAATTCCTTAAGACTATTATTGCTGTTGAAAATGAAATGTTCTTGAAACATTACCAGATATTTTTTTAAATTTAATTTAGATTAAATTGGAAAGAATTAAAGTTTAGAAATATTTCTCTTGAGATGGCAGAATTAAAAAAAAAAAATGATATCTTAATCTAAGAGCAGGCTCGGAACCACGGGGAGGGAAAAAGAGAAATTTCCCTTTGTGAAATTCATTCTATTTTCCTCCCCCAAAAGCTTGAGCTAGATCCGCGCCTGTCTAAGAGAAAGGTTTTAAAATATCACGGAATTCAGCATAATGACATGCTATAATATTTTTCTGAATCCTCTATAAAACAAAACAAGGGGTTATCATTACTTTAGAATTCTAATAAAAATATCTCCCGTATCCGGTTATTTTTTGTATTAAACTCACTTAAAATGGAATGAGAACTACTTTCTTGATGTTACTGAAAAAAAAAACATTTCTTTCAACTAACAACTAATTCCTTTCCATTTGTTGCTTCAATTGATATGAACAAATAATAAAATTGAGCACACAATTATTTGGCTCTTGCTTGGCGGAATGACTGCGTCTTAAAATAAACTTCAATATGAATGCACAACAAAAAAATAACAACAATAAAAGTTGTTTTTTTTTACTAAAGTTGGACAAAAGATTGCTAATAGTAATTGCAAGGGGCCTTTTATGTATAAAGATCACAAAAATACTCATTTATTGATTATTATAATTTAATTGTCATATAAAAATTGTTCAATCTTTGTTTCGTTTTTTTTTTGCAAACTGTCGTATATACCGGAACAGAAAAAAAATATTAAAATAAAGATAAGGAGTGCAGCTGTACTATTACGCTAGGTTTAAGTTGATTGCAATAAGTATTTTTTTATAATAATGTTATTGATTTAATCAGTTTTGCGCAAAAATCTTGATTCATAAAAATGTTTTGTATTTATAAATAGTAGATTGTTTGACCATTTAAAGACCTCTTCTATAGATATTTTTAAGTACCAGTTTTGTTATAATATAATCCGGTTTTGAGTGGTCACGTGACCAGTGTTATAAAAAATAAAAAAAGTTTAAAACTATTTTAATAAAATTATCCTTAAATAACAAAGTTTTTAAGGTACTTGTAAATTCGGATTAAATATGAATTTAAAGTATTGGTCCAAATATAGTTATTATTTTAAAGATAATATAACGTATATTTTTTGGTTGCTAAAAATAATATAAAAAAATAGTACCATGAAATAATTCACAAATGAAATAAGTACCAGCTAAAATGAAAAATATAAAGGTAATATTTTAGAACATGTTTTAAAATCATTACTTCTAGAACTGATATCAGACAATCACAATCAGGACCACTTCAGATTCTTTAATAACAGAACTAGTGGGATCACTAATAATTGTGACACTAATGAAGCTGTAGAACCTTATTGTGATTCTAATTACGTTTTAGGGAATGCTTTTGAGAACTAGTGCTTAAGAACTAATTCTGTGTGATTTGTACATCACTTTAGAGAACAAATTGCTAGTTCTCGAATAAAAAACTTGTTTAAAAAATTTCGAAAATTAAAAAAGAATATTTACAATATTAAATTTATTTAAAAAGTGGCCTTAAGGAAATAGCCCATTAATAACTTCCGAAAGGAAAAATTGAATATTTTATTGTCAAAAATGTTTACCATAATATAAGAGTAACGTTTCTGACAGACTTACTGATTCATCATCCCACAGCCCAAACGGCTGAAGCTAGAGGGACGAAATTGGAACGTGGGTAGGTCTTCCTCCATATAGATCCACTAAGAAGGGATTTTTGGAAATTCGAATGTTTAGGGGGTAAAAAAGGATAAAAACGAGAAAAATCGATAACCTTATAACTCACAAACTAATAATGATACAAAAAAAGTTGAATAGTTATCGTTATTCATTTAAAAATAATTGGATAGGCGTCTGGCGCTTTTTTGAAAATCAGCCGTTTTAGGGAGAAAACGGGTAAAAACTGTATTTTGGCACCATATGTATCTTTGAAACCAATGAACATTCCTAACTTATCAAAAAATGAGAAATACAAATTCGATACTTTTTAGAAATTCAAACATTTAAGGGATAAAAATCGTACCTATTTTTGGTACTTTTTTCATAAAACATTTTTTTTATATTTATTGAAATATTCATATGAGTATTTTAATATGGGATACTACTACAAGATACTACAATCTAGAAATTTATTGGAATTCATTTTTCGATACATCGATGGGTGAAAAAAAACATACCAAAAATTACCCCCTTTTTGGTATGTTTTTTTTTTTTTTCACCGGGAAATATCAGGCGGGAAATTACATTTTATTCAAACTTAATAATGAATTTTCAATTACATTACAACTTAGAAACATAAAATTAAGTAAATGTAGTCCTATGTGGATAAGAATTCATATGAGAGGAATTCGTGGTACTTNNTAAGAAATCAAGAGGAGGGACTTTTTGGTACTTTTTGTTCTTCTAATGGTACATTTTTGAATTTTCTGTAATATATAACCCAGAAACATGAAATTAAATATACATGGTCCTTTATGGTAAAAATTCACAAGAGCGGTCTTTATGGTACTTTTTTGTTGTTCTGATGATACTTTTTGATTTCTTTATAATTATGAACATAGAAAGATGTAATTAATGATATGTAGTCCTAAATGAATGTGAATCCATAAGACAAGATTTTATGGTACCTTTTTGTTCTGATGGTACTTTTTGAATTTTCTATAATTTTTAATTAAGTTAATGAAAATTCATTAATGATGTAACCGAAATAGGTGTGCTAGAAATACGTTTTGATGTAAAAACATCTTTAAACATTCCATTTTCATGCTTTCGAAGACCAATTCAAACAGGATAGTACTAATATATGTATATTAAAGTGTAACGAGGATTATAAGATTTCGATGTTGGAAAACCTCTCAAGCGATACGTAAAAATTAGCTTAATACGAAAAAAATTATTTAAACATTTAAACAGTTCCCTACCAGCGATTGAAAGAGCATGGGTTATGATTTTTTAATCGAAATAGTTCTCAAAAAATTCTAATTTTATCCAGATTATGGAAAAAATATTTAAAAAATTTCCCATGGGAATTTCTTTCGCTAGAAAACTTTTTAAGGAATTTTTATGAATATTTTTTAGGAAAATTTTGGAAAATTATACATTATGATCAGAATTTACTATAATGAAAATCTTGAATATTTTAGACATAAAGGGAACTAAATGTGCTAAAACGACGATTTATGAACCATAATTTTTGCGAACTATTTTTTAAATATTATTTATAATTGGCTAAAAATTACGATTTTTTAATACCCATTTCAAGACAAAACTCTATACTATTTTTTGAGCGAAATGTTCTAGACGTATGACTTAAAATTGCTGGTACAGAACTGAAGATCAATTTTATTTTATTTTTTTTTTTCAGTATATTTCCCATGTTAAGCTAATTTTTATGCATCATTTGAGGAGTCTTCCTAAAAAATTATTGTCTATGGCACATACTAATGTATATTGAACGAATAGAACTTGTGGACATAAATAAGGCTTCGTCACTCTGATAAGCTCCAAAAAACAGTTCTCTCAACTCAGAAAATTATTTAGTAAATAATTAATCCTCTAACGTAATAATTAAAATTGCTCTAACTATTACGTTAGAGCAAATCTACAACAAATACAACAATAAAAAAAGTTCTCTCATTGGTTTTCGTTAAATGTCAAATTTTATTCATTGAAACAATAACAAAAATTATATAAAAAATGTAAACAAAACACACATAAAAACAAACACCATGTAAAAAAAAAAGATGACAACTATAAGAAATAAAATGAAATTGAAAACATGTTGGGGGTATCTTCGTTTTTTTTGGCCAATATCTCAGCTCTTCATCAACGGATTTTGCTCATTTCTATTAGCGATTTTCTAAGGAATATTTCTAACATTTTGACATATAAAACCTATATATCTGATAACTGGGGCTTTCTAAAAACTGATTTCAACAGACAGACGGACAGACGCACATATTTATATCGACTGCTCTATCAATAAGGATCCAGAATATATATACTTTTTGGGGTCTTAGACGAATATTGTAGAAATTACAAACGGAATGACAAACTTATATATACCCTTTACACCTGTGGTGAAGTGTATAAAAAAGTCAGCTGTGTTTTCAACTCTACTTAATAGTTAATATGCCTTGTAATTCATCTAAAAACTTGATTTAATTTGCACCTCCTATTATATCAATTATTAAATTTCCATTTAAAAAAATTATTTTCATTTCAAAAAAAAATATTTTCATTAAAAAAAAAATTGTTAAATCATTCAAGTAGATGATTGAATGAATTAAATAATTAAGTAAGAAATAAAATCTTAAATTTTATTTACAATTTTTTTTTTTCTGTGAACGAACGGAACTGTCAGAATTTATAGTCGACGATCAGGATTACATTAAGCTTTGAAGAAGAAGTCATGAAAACTTGTCTATCAATGTCTTCATGATCTGACAAATTCGTTTGCAATAATGTTAAAGGTGATATTGGACTGATCGAATTGAAATATCTTCCTATTCCAATTAATTTATTTATATAGTATAATAATACAAATATTAAGTATAATAATATTTGAAATTCTCGAACCAAATTGGATGTCGAATATACACATGGATAAAGTATTTTTTAATTACAATTTGAGTTTTCTCTGTGGACTAACTATGTAAGAATGAATTTTTTTCCAAAATATGTATATATGAATATATTTTGATGATCTGTTTGTGTAATTTCATGAAGATCGGCCTATAATATACAATTGCTTCCATATGATCTCTTTGAAAAATTCTGTATTCAATTATTCAAATTTGATTAATATATTAATAGATACAAAGGAAAAATAACTGAAAGTCTTACACAGAAAAAATAATTCATTCAATTAAAAACTTGCTCAAATTTGCACATCTCACCAAAATGATTATACCAATTACTAAAAACTATAAAAAATACAAAACAGAAAAAAATTCCCAATTTATAAATTAATTAAATCAATCAAGTAGATCATTGAATGAATTAAAAATGTGTAAAGGAAATAAAATCATAACAAAATTTATTTTTTCTCGAATATATTTATTAAATTTTGATACAAAATTAAACAAATGAGTTAATTGTAAAAAAGACGGTATTGGCTTCTTTTTTTACTTAGTAAAAAACTTTAACAATAGAATAATTGATACAATTAAAAAATTAATTGAAGTAGTTTTTTATAGTTAATTAATTGTTTATTAGATAAAGTTTTTCTGTTACAAATAATTAAGCCATATTATTTAAGAGGCCCCTTCTTAACCTTTTAATTCAACAACAACGTCTCTCCAAAACGTGACTTTATGTACAAAGCCGGCCCACACGATCATCGACAACATGTGATTTAACTGCGTATATAATCTATATGAATTTCTTGTTTTCATATGTAAATTTATTTTAAATTATTTATTGGTGCTGTTGTTTGTTTTAATTACTACTTTATTTTACAAATTTATGTGGCATTTTTTTTCAATATTTGTTTTTATTTTTTTCTTATTGTTTTATTATTAAAACGCACTTAATTTTATGTAAAATAAATATTTATTATTTTATTTACAATAATTTAATATCTTTTTATATGTTGTTTCTTTTTTTCATACACTTGTAGATTTAGCAATTTGCCAACGGACAATTTAACGCCACAACATTTATCACCTCCCCCGGATAAATATTGGAGCATGATGGCCTACAATAATGCTAAATTGTGTAATGTTTTATTTGCTGCAAAATTAGCTAAGGTAAGTTTAATAGAGGTCAATGAACTGATATTATTTAAATTATAGATATTTGAATTTTTAAAGCTCGAAAATGGAAAATAATTTTATTATTAATTATGTTTACATTTGTACTATTTATAGCTTTGGAAGAATCGAGGTATATCTGTATTTTCAGTACATCCAGGCAATTTAGTTTCTACAAATATATCACGTAATTGGTGGTTTTATCGTTTATTATTTGCCCTAGTACGACCATTTACAAAATCTCTGGTAAATATAAATATTTATTTATAAAAATAAATTATTATTTTTTGTTATTTTGATTAGTTAATTGAATTGAATCAATGTTAGTGTTGTTGTTGCTGTTTTGTTTTTATGTCGGAAAAAGGCTGATGATGGTTAAATTGACATTAATTTAAACACTTGTTTTTGAAAAAGGAAAGAAACGGGCTATTTAATTTTCTCTATAGACAGACAGACAGACGGATAACCAAACCACAAAGCCGCATAAAACAGCAACAACAACAACAACAATAATTGAATCATCCTTAATAAGAAATAAAAAAAAAAAACAAATCTGTGCCATATGTTAATTATTATTGTTTTTGTTCATATTCCTTCTTACTTTCCCATTGTTTCTTTCACTAAATTTTTTCCGTATTTATTTTTTTCGATGTTTTTTTTTTTTAATAGCAACAGGCTGCTGCCACTACCATTTATTGTGCTACAGCCAATGAACTAACTGGCCTTACAGGGCTTTACTTTAATAATTGCTATTTCTGTGAGCCCAGCAAACTTTCACAAAATGAAATGCTACAAAACCAGCTATGGTCTGTCACGGAAGAAATGTTATCCGTTTTTAAGGAATCATCATTGGCTAATAAACAAAGTAATTTCAATTTGTATTATTAAGAATATTGTATTGCTAATAATAAATTTTATTGTTATTTTTTCCCTAAAAATAATTTCAGTACCAATTTCACATTAGAAACTGAAATGCTTTATAATTATAATAATGATTTTATAATTCGTTATGGAATTCTTTATAATTTTTGGATTTAATATGAGAAATTAATTTGGGGATATGGTACTTTTTTCACTGGAACAGCAGCAGAACTAATTGTTTATTTATTTTTTACTTATTTTTTTGATTTTTTATTTTCGAAAATAAAAACAACGGATTAAGGAAATTATTTAATAAATTTATTTTACTTTATTTTTGATTTTTCTTGTCTTTTTTTTTAATTTATAAAATCTTTCGAATAAATATAATGTATTCGAAATTAAAAAAAAAAATATATATAATTTAAATCTCGAAGCTGTAGTAACATTTAAAAATTTGTTTATAAAACTTTTTTTACTAGATCGATTTTCTACAAATTTAAAAATGCTGTAGAAAAATATTTTTTGTTTTATTATTTTTTTTTTCAATTTAAAATGGTTTTGTATTCGAAAAATGTTTAGTTTCGACAATTGAAAATTTTTATTTTCTTGTTTCGAAAAAAATGTATTTTATTTTCTAATCCAAAAAGTGTAGTACTGAAATAAAAATGAATATCGAAATCTGAAGGAGTGCACAAATATCAAAGAAAATAAAAATTTAAAGAAAAAAATTCAAGCAACATAAATTGAAAAAAAAAAAACAAAATTATTAATAATTTAGTCATAATTTTCGGAAAAATATATTTATATTTTTATATTAAATTATTGTTATGGTGAATTTTTTTTTCAATTATTTTATTTTATTTAATTATTTTATTTTATTCAAGCAACATAAATTAAAAAAAAAAAAATAATAATAAACAAAATTATTAAAAATTAAGTCATAATTTTCGAAAAAAAATATATATATTTACATATATTTTTATATGAAATTATTGTTATGGTGAACTTTTTCAACTATTTTAATTGAAAAGAAAGGGTTCACACACAGCAATTTTTCTTGCCGCAATTCTGAGTTTATAGGAGAGAGAGAGGAGAAGAGAATTCTAAGCTTTTACATTCTCTTTACCTCTCTCGTCTATAAGGTCAGAATTGCTGCAAGAAAAATTGCTGTGTGTGAACCCCGACAAAGTAAAAATTTTTATTAATGAAAAATATAATTTCAAGAGAAAGGCATAGTCTATTCCATATTTTCTAACGAAATTATAAAGAATTACCTTTAATCAATAATAACTAATGTTTAAATGATTTTTTTTTTTTTAATTTGAGACTGTTTTTCCTGAGAAAACATTTTTCAGTATAACATTTTCCAATAAGCAGCTATGATAGCTATGATGGCTGTGTTTTTCTAATTCGAAAATATTTACATTTTAGCTAGAAATTTTTAAATTGAATTTCTTGTTTAAGTTATAATTATTTTAACCCCATTTCAGTGAAAAATAAAAAGTCTGTTAAAAATTTGTTTTAATAATTTTTTAAATATTTATTTTTATATTTTTTTTGTTCTTTTTTTGGTTTTATTTTCATATTTTCGAGTTAAGATTTTTTTTTTTTTGTTTTTTAATTAGTATACAGTCTAATAAAAAATGTTGTAAAAAAACAACAAAACAAGCAAAATTATTATTAACCTAATAGCAAAGCTTGCTCATCTCTACGGGCCAAAATTAATTAAAAGCCCTAGGGAATGAAGCCCTGCAACTTACAAACTAATAATTATGTTTTTTGTTTTTTTTTTTGATTTTTGTACAAACTAACAGTTAAAAAGTGCCTCTAAAGTCTAATATGGTATGGTGGTTTAAAGCTAATATGAGGAGACTAGAAATCAGAAACGCGTCCCTTGCGTTCCCAATCACCATAGCGGGTAGGTTCGGGACCAGCAGGGCCTCCAATTTCACCGGTATGTGGGTTAACATTGTTGGGCCATGGTCTCAAGGGTTCAACTTCTTGGAAGGGATGACGTGAGAATTCATCCAATTTGCCCAAGGGTGTCTTGGCTCTCAATTTCTTTTGGAATTCCATGAAGCGGGCACTTTTGGGTTTCAATTCACCTTTGAAATCTTGCTGGCAGGCCGAGGAGGTGGAAAAACAGGCAACTGTAAGTAAAATAAACAAAAAAACGTAAAGCAATTAATTTTTATTCTCAATATATTACAAATAATATGGATTTTTTTATTGATTTTGTAATTTAAAAGATTCTAACGTGTTTTTTTATATTTCTTTTATTTTTGGTAACTTACCTTGTTTGGTAATTTGAGGCACCAAACGGTTGGTTTGTTTAGCCATATTCACGATTTGACTCATTTTGTTTTAGGAATACTTGTTTTTTTTTCTTCAAAAATTTAAAACGAATAAAATATAATTTATTTTTTTTTCACAAATTTCAATTTGATTAGATGATTTCTTATTTATTTGACAATTACACAATATTTCTTGTGTTCTTTGCTTTGCTTAGTATTTTCTTTGACGTATGAATCAGTTGATTGCTTTCGAACGAATAATTGCAATTCCTCATCTACAGCGTGTTTTTATACTCGTTGTTCTCTCGTCGGCATCTAGCACATACAACAACCACTGCCATATGCTCTTTGTGTGTATATTCGTTAATTAAAGTTGTTGTTGTGGTTTTGTTATTATCAAATGTACTTCGTAAAAAGACGCGAAAATCAAACACAAAATGTATATGAAACAAAAACACCACTTCCTCTCCCTTTTTTCTTCAATCCATCAAACAGCTTGTTTTATTTATTTACTTTTTTTTCTCTATTTACAATTTATGTTGTTTATATACTTGTTTGTTGGCTCTTCTTGTCGAGAAATGTGTGTACATAAAAATGAATTTACTACGTCCTTTAATGCACGTACACCCAAAATTCAATACTCAGCACTAGTGTTTAGGTTTGCCGGCATTCAAACGACCCAATTTACTCGCAATTATATCTACATACATATACACTTTTCTGTCTGTATTGTTTATCTTTTGTTTACTTTGTGTATCACGTTTTGTGGGGTGTTTATTTCCCAATGCTCACGTTCTCCAAATCGTCATATGGTTGTTGTCTGTTGTTTTGTTGTTGCCTCTAGACCACCACTGAAAGTGATTTAAAGAGAATTGGAAAAAAGATGTGTTTATGTGAATTTTATCAGCTGTATTTGTTTACATTTTTAATCAGACAGAGATGTTGAACATATTCTGTTGTGAAGTTAACCCCGGAACGGTATTGGTACCAAAATGGTCTTGGTCTCTTAAATTTTTTTGTTTAAAAATTTTGATTAAGAAATTGGTTCTTAAATGAAATTTCCATATTTTATAAGAACAATTAATAAAATATTTTCGCTATAAATATCTGAGGAATTGGTTATTGTGTATATCGATTCGAAAAGAAAAGCTTTGTATACATTGACTTTTGAGAGTTTTTTTTTTTATCGAAATACACAATAATATTACTGATGCACTAATGCAGAGATTTCCACAATAATTCACCTTAAGGACCCTTTTAGTTTTTTATTTTACTGCGGATTCCTGAATATATTTAAGTCCTTTAAAAATGCAAATGCTAAATGGGGGGAAAAATGTCTGGAGAGTCACTAATAACACATGAAAAAGGTACGGCAAAAAGACAAAACTCCTAATGAAACAAGTTATAATGAAAAAGGACATAAAAAATGAATTTAATCCTAAAAGTTTTTATATAAATCCCAAAAGAAATGAAATTACTTCCAAAAAAAATAATGAATCCCAAATTTTAGATTTTATATCATAATGAAATAACTCCCATGCAGGAAAATGAAGTTAAAACAAATGAAATAATTTCAAAAAGTAATGAAATAAGTCTCAAATTATGTCCATGTGCATATTTTAAAAATGAAGCTTTAATATTATATTTAAGAGTACAAGTTTCTTTTTAAAAAATTTCTTGTGTTCTATTAGACATTAAAAAAATCTATATATACAGTGTTGGAAAAAATAATAGATACACTCTAATTTTTCAATATATTTCTTACCTTTTTATTTACTATTCCATAAAAATTTAAAAGTATATATGTACATAAAATTAAAAAAGTTCAAACTCTCCAGAGATGCTCAATTGGGGTTTAAGTCCGGTGATTGACATGGCCGCTTCATTACAGGCACCTCATTTTGCTGAAACCAGGTTTTTTTTTTTGGCATTTCTAGCGGANNTGGCATTTCATCCTCAGCAAATGGAATGTATTCTGGAGAATGTATATATAGTCAGCAGCATTCCCTGAATCCAAACTATTGGACCTACTCCAGTGGCCGAAAAATATCTTCATACCATAATAAAACCAACATCGCATTTGACGGGTTTTTTGTATATTTTGGATGATTTTCCTTCAGATAGCTTTTTATTCTGGAGAATGACTATTTAGTCAGCAGCATTCATATTTTCCTGAATTCAGACTATTGGCCTGAATTCAGACAGAGGCCGAAAAATATCTCAAAAATATCAGATCCAAATAAATAGACTTTTGTTTCGTTTGAACATAGTACGTTTTTTGTATATTTTTCTTGCTCAGCGGTACTTTTTTCGGACTGCGTCTCATTAATCCGACTTCCTGCAGCCTATTTCTTATTGTTCGACT
>MINK01175073.1:0-10143 GCA_001735545.1 Phormia regina
CAGCGATGGGAGAACATTTGTAAGACGACCAAAGGGAAAGAGATTGGACCCAAAATATAGTAACAAGACAGTTATGTTTGGTGGTGGCAATATTATGGACTGGGGATGTTTTTTAGGCCAAGGTATGGTTCCAAATCATATTATAAAAGATACTATGACTGGTATAGGATGCAGAACTATTTTAAACGATGTAATGTATCCATACGCTGAGGAAAATATGCCGAAATATGAGATTCCAACACGATAATGACCCCAAACACACCTCTAGGGTTGTAAACGACTGGTTACAATCCAATGAGGTACGTATTTTGAAGTGGCCTGTCCAATCACCAGGTCTCAATCCCATAGAAAACCTATGGGAAATAGTAGATGGCAAAGACGGACTCAAAATTAAACCAGAAAGGAGGATTTATCGGCTGCGTTATAAGGGAATGGCAAAATATTTCAAAAGAGATTATTGACTCTTTAATTGGTTCAATGGATCGTAGTTGTGAAGCAGTACTTAAAAACAAAAGATACCCAATAAAATACTGACTTATTCAAAACTTCAGACCATATTTGTTAAGATAATAATTTTGTTTTGTATTATTAGAATTTAATAATTTATGTTCTTAATTTTTATTTATTTAAGTAAATAAAAGCGTAACACAAATTATGTACTACAAAAAATTTAAAAAATTGTTTAAATTTATATTGAATTCTGTTACATTTATAAAAATTTAGGAAAAGTGTTCATTGTATTGTCCAACACTGTATATAATTATAATCTGGATCAACTGGTCGGAGTACCTGCAGATCTATAATACTGCGAAATCTATCGGGAATTGCACAGGAGAGATGAACAAATCTGTCCATTTGCTCAATCTCGAGACAAATATGACCCCATTATGATGGATCTCGGTCAAATCACATTCTGGGACTACCAAGGCATTGGTTACGTATTCTGATATCCGTTGTCACAGGGCACTAGATTGCCGGTGCGCATGCTAGGAGATTAGGGCTCCCTTTTAACGACTTTTTTAGGAGTTGCCTTAATGAAGAGTAGGAGAAGGAGACAGTGGAGCACTTCCTATGCCACTGTCCGACTCTCTTGGAAATAAGGACTGCAAAACTCAGCAGTCCGATTGTGCACGTACTATCTGATCTCTCTGACATCGACATTAGAGCAATCAACTCCTTTATACATGCGTCAGGTTTGTTCGATTTGAACGTAGTTTCGGACATGTAAGCTATACCACATGATTCAGTAGGGTATCACAACGGGACCAAATTGGACCCACATGAGCTGTCCTATAACTGTTTGGATAGCTGCCCACATAACCTAACCTATATCTATTAGACCATGTTTAATGAGAATGTGAGGGGATAATATGATGTGATCTCGGGGCACTAGAGCCATATTTATATATATTTCAGTTGAATGTGTGTTGAAGAGTCAATAAATAATCACCCATGGCAACCATCAAACCAGTGAGATCTGTACAGTATACGATATGGAATTAAGAAATTCGCTTTACTAAAAAGTTATTCATCCTAAAGAACCAGATTTGGAAATTTCCAGCAGGGAGCGGGAAACCCTGAAATTATTTTTGATGTATGTAGATTAATTTTCTGTTTTTGAATTTGATTGATTCTTTTTTAATCCTTTCCGAAACTTTTTAGTATTTCGATCAAGGAAGGAATTTTTAAATCTCTATCAGGGAGCGGAAATTTCTCTATTTGTTTTTGATGTATGTAGATTTGTTTTCTGTATTTTACCTTTCTTAATCCTTTGGGAAAATAATTTAGTATTTTGATCAGGGAAAGAATTTTAAAATCTCTATCAGGGAGCGGAAATCTGTGGATTTATTTTTAGTGTATGTATATTTGTTTTCTGTTTTTTAATTTGTTTGATTCTTTATTAATCCTTACGGAAACTAATTCAATATTTCCCTTAGATAACGGATTTTTCGCATTTTTTTTCCTTCTATTTTTTTCATCCATTAGGAAAAGAGAAAGCGTTTAAATGTGATTCATATATATTTTATTTTTGTTGGAATTTTACGCATTTTACAAACTTTTAACATAAATTATTTTATGAAAATTTCTTTATTTCACTTATCATTAAACATACATCTGTTAAATTAGCCTGGGTTAATATTCAAACTTTAAGCACTTGTCAGTACTTAACATTACCAAGAACAAAACTATTAAAAATATTTAAATTTTTTTAAAAATTGATTTCGCTGACTCAACGAAAAACAACAACAACAATAACACAGCATAAGTATTTAGCAAAAGCAAAACTGAACTCATAATCAAACTTAAGATTGGAAACTCAATACAACAATAATCATTATAAAAAAAAATAATAATAAACAACTACTTATTGCCTTAAACTACTTTTGACAGAAGATGAAAAACTAAGTCTGGCGCCAAAATAGTAAAATAGCAAAAAAAAAAACAAAAATAAAAGAAAAAGAAAAATATTAAAAGAAGCAAAAAAAAATCGAATGTACAATTTATAATTATCAAGTATTACTTGCATATATTATTTACTTGGTACATCTGTAGAAATATATTGTACATGTATATGTGTTTACATGTATACATGTATGTCGTTGGTACTTGCATGTTTATAAGATTTTCAACGGAAATATTTTTGTAAAAACAACAATAGCAAAAACATCATTTAGTTAATTTGTAAACACAATAATTAGTGATAAGATTTATACGAATAAAAATTTTTATAAAAACAATTTTTTTTTTTTTGTTTTATTAAATATTTATAACGTAAGAATGTGTTTTAAAAGCTGACCAACATCAACATCTAGACAAACATTTCACCATTCTAATGGACTCTTATCAAATATTACAGACATTTGTGTGTTGATTTTTAGCGCACTTGCACTTTTAAGTATCGCACAGGGGGACGCAAAGAACAACATTTTGATTTTTTTTATTCGAAATTTAAAATTTGTTTAAAATAGTTAATAAATTCTGTTTAATTTAAAAATTTTCTACTTCAATAACAAGTTTTGAGGTTAATTTTACAAAATTTATCTATCTATCTATCTATCTATCTATCTATCTATCTATCTATCTATCTATCCATCTATTCGAATGTTTAGGGATTAAAATGGGCAAAAACGGCTAAAATCGGTAACATTATAACTCGCACACTAATAAAGTTACAAAAAAGTAAAACAGTTGTCATTATTCATTTAAAAAATAGTCGGTCACCTGTCTGGTACTTTTTTGAATATCAGCCATTTTAGGAAGAAAATAGGTAAAAACTGTATTTTGGTACTTTTTTGGCTCCATATGTATCTTTAAAACTAATCAACATACATTTACATTTTATATCGTATTCATAACTATCAAAAAATTAAAAATACAAATGCGGTACTTTTTAGAAATTCAAACAAAAGTACCAAATATATGTACCCCTATGTTTGTACTTTTTTCATAAAACACATTTTTGTATATATATTGAGATATTCATATAAGTGTAATTTAAGAAATATAATTTAGAAATTTATTGGAATAAAATTTTAGATACTTCGATGGGTGAAAAAAGTAGCGAAAAATGGATGAAGGCGGAAAATTACATTTTATTCAAACTTAATAATTAATTTTCAGAATCATTAAACATGAAATTAGAAAAATATAGTCCTATGTAGATAAAAATTCACAAGAGTGGAATTTATGGTACTTGAAGATACGTGGTCCTGTGGTTAAGAATTCAAGAGGATAGATTTTGTAGTACTTTTTATTCTTTTATTGGTACTTTTTGCAGTTTCTATTATATTTAGAAACATGAAATTGTCCGATGTTGGAAATAATGCACCAAGAAGGGCATTGTGGTACTTTTTCGTTCTTCTAATGGTACTTTTTGAATTTTCTATAATTATTAACCTAGAAACATGAAATTAGGGATATGTGGTCTCTAGTTAATGAGAGTCCATAAGCGATGACTGTGTGGTACTTTTATGTAATTTAAATGGGACTTTTGGAATTTTCTAAAATATTTAAGCTAAAAACATGTAATTAAAAACTCGAAGTGTTAAGTGCATGAAAATCCATAAGAGAGAAATTTGTGGTACTTTTTTTTGTTCTTCTAATGGTACTTTTAGAATTTTCTATAATATTTAACTCAGAAACATAAAATTAAAGATACGTGGTCTTAAATGAATAAAAATCCATAAGAAAGATTTTTGTAGTACTTTTTTGTTCTTCGAAAGGTAATTTTTTGTATTTTCTATAATTATGAACCTAGAAACATACAATTTTGTATATGTGGTCCTAAATGAATGTGAATCCATAAAAGAGGATTTTATAGTACCTTTTTGTTCTGATTTTTGAGTTTTCTATAATCTTCAATTTAAAAACATGTTAAGTTAAAAGTTTTACTTGTCTTAATATATTTTTAAAGTATTTCGAAGTCGAGAATTCCATGTCAAAACACAATCGGAACCCTGATTTCAAGGAAATTTAATACAAGTACTGACCAATAGAATTATAAATATATAACGGTTTAAAAAAGCAAAAACTTGACAAAGACATACCAAAACCATTATATCTCTGAAGACTATATTTTTAAAATTCTTAAAAAAAATATACAATGTTAAGACATTTCTTATTTATATTCATGCAAAAGGTTCATGTTGAACCCTTCTTTACTTTAGAAGTCATATGATTAAATATAAAATACAAATTAAATTTTTCATAGAAAAAATTATTTTAATCCATAAAATACATTTTTATTCAATAAAATCCTTGCAAAGCCGGGTCAAACAACTCCTTATACATATAAGTACTTGTTCAGTCTTATGTCAGTGTATTTTAAAGGCGTATGATTAACGTTTATTTCTAAATCTTCCTTCTATTGACCTATTGTTATAAATAGCTCCTATTCGTTAATTTCTAAAGATTTTTTTCGTATTACTGTTGTTACTAACTTGTGTGGCATTTAATCTCAACGACAATAACTGCAGTAGCCACAACAAAAACAACGACAACATAAATAATTAAATATTTATTTTATTTTCGTAAGTTTTCTTGTTGACTCAGCTGCCAAGTGATCTCTAAAAGTGGCGTCATTATTTTCATTTGTTATTGATGGTTAATTTAAAATTCATTTGAATTTTAAATGCCCTATTGAAAAGAAGAGTGTAAATAGTTTTTTTTTTTATTTAGTTATTTTAGATAGTAGCAGGTGTTTGTTATATACTATGTTACATAGTCTATGTATTCGACAAAAAATAGTTTCTATTACTTAGATTTTTAAAAGATGATGTTAAAATAGAAATCTACAGATTTATTATAAGAAAAAAACATAGGCAACGCACAGTTATTCATTTCATGGGGAAAAAATTAAAAATCAGAATAAATTATAACTTAGTAAAAGATACTTTTATAGGACAGAATGGTTTAAACGCGATTCTTTTTTAATAATTCTGTAACTGTTCAACCATTACACAGTGGGTCAGAATCGAAATTTTTTGGAAATAAATCTATAACTTCTGATCGGCTGGTTGGATTTACATGAAATTTCGTATATGTATAGCAGTGGAGTGTAAAATGTTATACTTGGAAGGGGGACGGAACAGACCCCTCAAGGGCGGAGCTAAACGGTCTCAAAGTTTGGAATCATTGACATAAACATTTTTTAATCGCTTGCCAAATTTTCATTTCTCGTCCAATTCCTAATATTATTATACATTATTTTAGACACTAATAAAGGCTACAAAAAACAAGCTATATGTCCTATTCATCTCTTATAGTTTTCGAGGTATTTGCGTTTAATTTTTTAAGCGCCATAATTTTGCATGTTCTTGATCCAGAGACAAAAATTTGGCAAGTGATTAAAAAATTTCTATGTGAGAGATACCTAACTTTGAGCGTCTTTAGCTCCGCCCTTGAGGTGTCTGTTCCGTTCCCCTTTACACTCCTCTGCTATACATAATGTATAGTGAATAAAATACGAATAAGTAAAACACTCTATTTAAAATGACATTAACAAAAAAATTACATATGGTAAATTCAAATATATCAGACATAAAATTGTTAGGATCAATTTAATATTTGTTTCGAAAATGGCACTAAACGAACTGAACCGTCGAAAATTAATTGTTAAATTTTGTGAAGAAAACCCAAATAAAACCAAAAATGAAATTTTTTGGCATTTTAAGAACATTAAAAAAAAAACCTTTATCTACAAGACAGTAAACTTATATGAGAACAATATGCCAATTGACAGAAAAAGTGGATCTGGTCGAAAATGCAATTTACAAAACTGCAAACTACGCTCTAAATTGAAAAATGAAGTATTAGGTGTCAGTTCAAAATCGTATCGTCAATTGGGTGGGAAATATAATTGTGACAAAAACACAATTAAGAAATAATTAGGATCCATGGGAGTACAGAAAAGGAAGAAAAGAACAGCATCATTTACCACCGAAGCTCAACAAAAGGTAATTAAACATAGACTACAGAAGCTTAACAGAAATTACTTTTGTTGCTCATCAGAGTACAAATGTGTAATGGACGACGAGACATATTTTACCGTTAAAGGAAATGAATGGCAACCAAAACATTATTTTGAATCTTCTAGTCACGCCTCCACCGAAAAAGTTAAGACAAAGTTCCCAGGAAAAGTTTTGTTATGATTAGCTATAATCAGTATCAGTGAACCAGTTTTTTTAAAGGTGGATTAGCTGTGAATGCCCAAGTTTACAATGAATTTTATCGAAAAATATCATCGAAAACAAAAAATTATTTTTTGGCCAGATTTTGCGTCCTCTCACTACGCGAAATCCACAATAGAAAACTGGAAAAATAAAAATATAGAATTTGTCCCAAAGGAAATGAACCCTCCACATGTTCCACAATTGCGACCTATTGAAACTTTTTGGGCTAATTTGAAACGAAAAGTTTCAGAGCCAAAAATGTTGATTCCCTAATTCTGAAAATAAAAAAAGGAGCTGAAAAGTATAAATACAGAAGGAATTCAGGCTTCAATGAGTAATTTTCCCAAAAAAATAAGAAAAGCAAATCGCGAAGGAGCTAATTTTTTTTTGTGAATATACTTCAGTATATAAGTTTAAATATTAATTATTTTATACTTTTTCGTTATACCAAATTTTACGCAAACCCAACCAACCCATCAGAAGTTAACGAATTTCGGTTCTGCCCTACTGTGCAGTGGTTGAATAGTTGCAGAATTATTAAGTTAAGCTAAAAGGGTACGAAATTGACATTTTATTCAGGAAAAGGTGATATCAATATTTTAATGATCAGAATCTATTTTTATATTTATTATAAAAATAAATATTTTTAGAATTTTATTTTCAGACCCCTTTTTTGGAATTATCAATAGATGTTGTATATGGTTTGCAGAAAATCTGCTGTTACATATAGAAGACTTCAGCAAAACTAATTTTCATAAATCGTTATTAGGAAATTTTTCATTTTGTACACCAAATAGCAAGACATATCAGTTATTTAAAGTATATTTTATTAAACTGATTTTATGTATATGTTCAGTTTAATTTTAAACACTTTATTTATGGATCGATGTTTTGTTTTCAGTATTTTGCGGTCAATTTTTAAACGGCAAAATACCACATTGAGTCACATACAAAGATTATGAGAAATAAATAAACTTCGTTGATTACGTCTTTAAATAAATTTTGTTTCTTTTTATTTTATTATTATTTTTGTTTTTCTTTGCCTTAAAAAAAATTGACCGATTAGCGATATTTGACTTATATTTCTTTTAATATACGTACAATATGCATTTCTTTGAAATTACTTATGAATTATATTTTGTATTTTGGGTTTTAAGGTTGGTTTGATGTTATTAAAATGAATTTGTGTGATTTGTGGAGAAATACATTTATATGTACATACACTTATTTAGATTTTTAAGTAAACATTTTTTTATGTGGTCATTTAATTAAATATTTAAAAAATCGGACCCTTAGTTGAAAAAAAATTATATATTTTTTATTTAAACTGCTGCTGCTTCTTTTGGTCGTTTATTTAATCAACTGAAAATAAAATAAAAAATAAATAAATATATAAAATAAATAAACTTACGACGAAAAGTGTTAAATTTAACAATTACAATGCGGCGTGAATGAGTTGTTTGTTTGCAAAATTAAATTAAAGAAACACACCTGTTTAAACTAAGGTGAGATTTTAATTTTATTTTATTTCTTTTTATTATTGAAAATTATTAAGTAAATATATACTTAGACATTTTTGTTATTATGTACATATGTATGTATGTATGTATGTATGTATGTATGTATGTATGTATGTATGTGTTTTTAATGCAAAATGGGAAAATTATTTACAGAAATTGTTTTAAAATCTTTACTTAAGGATTAAATAAATATTTTATAAATAACTTATTATTTTATATTATTTTATTTATTATTTTATTTAATTATTTTTATTAATTAATTTAATTTTTACTTGTGTATTACAAACAATTTAATTTAATAACTTTATTCATTTTCTCCTGATTTTAAAAATCGCCTTAAAAATCCCTAATTTCTATTATGATAAATTAATCTGGTAAACTATGTTTTATGCACTCTTTTTATTATTACTGAATTATTAAACTCACCTCACTTCTCCTCTCTTAATAGAACTCTCACACCTAAAAAAGAAAACAAAAAAACAAATCATGTCATCTTTCTTGCATGTTCATTGTTTTCTTTTCAATCAGTGGTCAATTACACATATTTTAAGTGCGTGTTAAATATTTTTAATAAACATTAAATTAGTATTAAAAAAAAAAGTTATTTAAAAAATAATTAAATTATAATAAAGTGAATAGAAAGTGGTAGAAATTTAAAAAATAAGTAAATAAATAAAGGTCTAAGAAGTGCTAGTTTTGTTTTTATATTAAATCATAAATTAATAAATCAATAGTGGAGGCGGTGCTGCTTTGCCTCAATAAAGTGCATTATTTTGTTTGTGTTTTTAATAAGGAAGTAAAAAAATAATAATAAAAAAATATTATTAATAATAAATATCTATTTATTTAATTTATAAAAGTGTGCAAAAAAAATATATAAAAAATTTAATGTCTCTGCCGCAGCAGCCCTTTGTTATAATCATTGATGATATCCCCATTGTTGTTGTTGTTAAAATAATAAACATGCACAGGTATGCTTCAACTACTTGTTATTATTTTGTTTTTGTATGCACATGCAATGCACATACAATATACTATAATGTGTGAGAGAATTTAGTCTTAATTTTAATGAGTCATATAAACAAATTTCTCTTAAATAAAACTAATAGCTAGAGAAGGTATGATAAAAACATTTAAATAAGAGTAAATGATTTACAAATGATTAGGATGGTGTTTTTTGAATGTAATAAAATAATTATTAATTCAAAAATATAATAATTGAGTAATTATTTATTAATTCTAAAATATTAATTGTTAACAAGTAATATTGTTTTCCACATAATTTAATTTACGGAAATTAAATAATGAAAATTTACTACAACAATGTAAAGTCTACACGATACGGAAATTCAATAATAAAAATTTACTACAACAATGTAAAGCAGGTGCTCTCACAAGATCTTGCTTCGCGACCCATTATTGATATTGCTGTGGCATTGCTTTTGAAATTTTAAGTGCCTCAATTTTGCAAGTTCTTAGTACAGATATTTTCATATATTTCCAACCGATTTTGTAAATGTTTTCTATAAAAAATTAAAGAACAAAATTATCTATTGAATAAAATTAAAATTATCTGTAAGGTGTCTTCACAGAGACGAATTTAAAATAGAAAATAATTCCGATAACCCAAAATGTCAAGGTACACATATTCTCTAGAATTTTTATATTTTTTAAAATCGCAAAATACGAATATGCTAACCGCATGCAGTTTTGGAATACATAATAAATTGTTAAAAATTTTCAATCAAAATTTTTGGACCTTGGGAAAAATGTGAATTTTATAGTCGAACATACTCACTTAATAAAAGTAGACTCCATAAAGATCAGTTTTTTCGACATTTGGTTGTTAATGCACGTAGAAAAAAAAAATATGGTTCTGGTGACCATAAACTATGAGCAATATACTATGATTGTAATATATGATTCCAGGTTACAATAAGTATTTTTGTACG
>MINK01175074.1:6498-20546 GCA_001735545.1 Phormia regina
AATAAATAATTTTTTATATATATTTTTTTTGGAATAAATATTACAACCATTTTCCTTTTACATTATATGGTATATGCAAATAAATATTACATCCTTAACCCCATAAAATACTTGAGCCAAGCAAAAAAAAAAAAAAGAAAAATTGCTCCCACAACCATGAATATAATTATAAGAAACAATTAAAATGTATATATGATGTGGGGAAATAAATAAAAACAACTTTCTGTATAATTAAATGTCATGGACAAAGAATAACAAATTTATTTACAAAAATTTTCAACTAGGAAAAAAAAAAATATACTACAGACAAACAACCAGAGTAGCTAAATTTCATATACATATGTATGTAGGTAGGTAATAATTAAAATAAATATTTGTACAAATTAAAATAAATTTTTGCTTATCAATATGTATAAATTAAATTAAACTAATGATGTAGAAATAAACACCACGAAATGTAAACGAAAACGCAAATGAAATAATGATACTTTTAGCTTTAAATACTTCTTTTTTTTATTATTTTTTTTATTTCAGATAAAAAAAAATCGGAAATATGTATAAATAATGGGTGGCATGAATGTGGTGCGGTTAATAGAAAATAAAATAAAAATATATGTACATGCAAAAACGAAAATAGAGAGATATAGAGAGAGAGAAAGTGATTATAATATAAGTATATAAGAGAAATTTAATTAAAACTTAATAATTTCAATTTATTAGTCTTGTGTGAATTTGTTTGTGTATTTACAGGCGCGTTTGATTCACATATTTACGGGGCGGTGGCACTGGCGGTGCCGACGATTCATAATAATTTACCGGCCTTGATAACAATTTGGTGGGAATAAATTTATTTTTACGTAATTCTTGTTCGAACATAAGAGATTTTTCTCTTACATTCGGACCAACTGGACCACTTACATCTGCCTCATCGAGAAAACCGAAAACATCATCGACGACTTTTTTCGATGACTCTACATCGATGTAGTTGTCCGTATTGTATTCTTCTACTTTAGCATGTCCATTGGTTTGGCCTACAGTTGTTGCGGGTGTTGCTGTATTTTTAATTAAAGGATCAATTCCACGTAAACGTTTTTGATAATTCTCTTCGGCATGTTGTTTCCAATTACGTTCTTTAGCTTTACGATATTGTTCTTCTTCTTGACTCCTAATCAATTTCAACTCTCGTACTTTGGCCATACGTAAAGCAAATTTGGCTTTGAATTCCTTTCTCACCAAATAACCCCGACAGTGAGCCTGTAATCGGCTAATACGTGTTCTCAATAAACCAAAGCGATAAGTCAATTGCCTTGAAGCAACAGAAGCTGCCAAACGATGGAATCCCTTACGCATAACAAGATAATTCTTACGTTGTTTATAACCACGCCATGTCTTTTGTATCAACACTATGGCCTTGCGATGTTTCTCCAGGAAACGTTTAAATAGTATTTTACGAAAACCTCTTTGTATGGTTATAATAGATTTGAGTATGACAGCTGAGCGTTCCTCTTCGAGAAAGACATCATCGTTGTCTTTTAAGAATACTTTGGTTTTGCCAAACTGATAATCACTTTTAATGGGTAAAATTTTCTTACATATTTCTTGGGTAAGTTGTTGGCAATTGATTTTGTCTATGGGTCCCACATTGGGCACCAGAATACGATAACGTTCTACGAATTCTCGATAAGTGTGACGTATGGGATAACCAGCACGTCGTATACGAGCAGTTTCCATCATACCAGAGTAACGCAGTTGACGTATGCACAGCTCTTTATCGAATTGCTGCAATTGGAAGAAAAGAAAATATAATTTTTTTAATAAAATATATGCCACTTATTATAAATTATATTATAAATTCAATTGAAAATGGATCCATCCAAGATGAATGTATCCGTCTTGGATCAATCGGGTTATTATTTTTATTTAATATTTCGTATTTTAATTAAATAAGATTTTTTATAAAACTTATTGTACGTTAGACTTGGGATTATTCTGTGAAGTTTTAATTAAAAGTCTATATGGAGTTTACTTTTTAACGGAAAATAGTCGAAAATAGTTAGAAATAGGCGTAAATAGGGAGGTTTGGTCATTTGGACCGCACTTCTTGATATTCGGTAACAGATTTATACATATACAGAACTTTTATGCGCTAAATTTCATTAAAATACTACTATATTTAAGATATGTATGAAAGGTAAACTCCTTTTCCGGAAGTACTTTTGTATGGGGGCTAGGTGAATTAATGGGCTGATCATGACCAAAATCAATTTGCTGCGTCGTTGTACAAAAAAAAAAAAAAACATATGTACCAAATTATCTCATCAAATTATCTCTAAAATTGCGACCTCTATTTTGGGCACAAGCTTTACATGGACAGCCAGCCAACCAGACGGACGGACATCGTTAAATCGACTCAAAAAGTGATTCTTAGTCGAACTGTATACTTTTAGGTAGGTGTAGGAAAATTTTTTTCTCCGCGTTACAATATATGTACAAACACATAATACCCCAACCACTTATAGCAATGATTTAGTATTTTGTAAGGAATCTGAAAAATATTTTAGAAAAGCTCAAGGGGCTATATTAAGCAGCCCTAAGTTAAAAAACTTAAAAAGTGGTAAAAATTCATTTCAACATGAAAATCACTTAAACTAAATGATATAACCACAGCAAATTTTTACCAGTACTATCTATATATAAAATTCTTTTTCTTCCTTCCAATTTGGAAAGCCTCCCACATCCCTTCTGACCAGGTACCTGTACTCTTTCAAATCAACTCAAAAAAGGTTCTGACCATGTGAAATTTTATTGTTTTACTGTATTGTAGTTATAAAATTATTAAAAAAAATATTTTGGTACCACTGTATGTATCCCTATTTGAGCTTTAATAGTACGCTACTGTAGGTTAGAATAAATTTTTATTCTAAATATTACTGATGGTTCAAAGATGAACTGCGGTGTCTTCTCTAATGACCTTGGAATTAGACTAGCGACCAGAGAGGCGAATAAAATAATTCGCTATATAAATATTCAAGAAAATATTCATCTATTTGTCAACAGTCAGGCGACAAGTCAGACAGTATAAATAAGAACTGCTAGGATTAAGGCAACTGCATGACATTACTATGGTTTGGGTACTTGTTCGTCAGTCTGAATCAGTATCCAAAAACTTTGAAAAGGCGAAAAATAGTTGCGAAATCTATACAAATGTAGAGTCGCGAAGAAACATGCTTACAACCAGAAACACTGAATGCAACTCATTGACTACAAACGCAAATACATTTCGAGACTAATAGCGTTGTTTACAGTTCACTGGACGATCGGTAAACAAGCCAGCAGACTTGGTCTTCCTTATAATAAATACTGTCTTAGTTGTGTCAATCGCGAGAAGTAGGTAACAGTGACAGTACATCATCTTCTATGTTTTAAACGCAATCAGGCATAAACTTCTTGAAAATCACCAATTAGACAACCTCTGTGAGATATCTGACACTGTACTCAGTGATATTATTAAATATCTCAATGCTATTGGTTGAATTAATTAACTAATGTTCTCATTTTTCTTCCATACATTTCTGTTTCATTACAGACTCCACAAAACTCATTCACCTGGCGAGTAGTGTGGTTTCATCAAAACGGAATCTAACGAGTCTAATTGATTGTATGTCTTATAGGCTACAATGTAAACCAACCAACCAAGATTTATGTGAACTTAAAAGAATAGAAAGTTTTTGAAAATAAATCTGTAACTTTTAATCGGCTAGTTTCATTTATGTAATAGAAAATAGTAAAGGAATAAAATTACCTATCGAATAAAGAAATTTGAAGTCGATATTTTTTAATAAATCGAGTTAGATTTTAAAATTTTCGCAAAAGGCAAATGATTAATGATTAAAACATTTTTAAAACTAAACAAAATTTCAGCCAAATAATTAAAATATAATTATTTTCAAATTTTTATAACAATTTCTATTAAAACTATAGAGTAATGTCAAAAACAAAACTACTACTTACATTTGGTTGTTTATTCTCATTGGGCTTAATGCATCTAATGAAGAACGGATGTGCCGCTGCCAATGTCTTCATTAACAAATCCAATGAATTGCGAAATTTCACCGATAATGTCATTTGTTTCTTCATCGTATCATGTTTGGGAGTTTGTGGAAAAATATCTTTTAAGAATTTATTTTTTGATTTCTGTATCATATCACCCAAATCCATACTAAAAGAATCACGATTCTTTTCCAAAAACCCATGAGGATTATACATAACTATGCCAGCATAGTGACGTATACCGAATTTAGAATCTTGTGAAGATTTGGGTTTAACATAAATCGAACGATTACCATGTTGTACATGTAGTTTTTCGAGTAAAGTTTGATCAGAACCTTTGGGGAATTTTGATTCTTCATCGATGAGAGACATAATATTGACAGATTTCATGCCAATAAGATCGAGTATTTCTTGATTATCTTGGAATTCAATATGTTGCCAGTTGATGTTTTCATTTTGATATTCTTGTTGTTCCATCTATTGGGTAAAGAAAAGGAAAGCAAAAAAAGAACGAAAGAAAGAGATAAAAATATTGTTTATTAAAAGTTTACCATACAAGATTTGTGTTTATTTATTAAGCAAATTATTTAGTTATTAAAACTCACCTTAAATATATGTTTCACAAAGAATTGTTGTAGATTTTCATTAGCATAATTTATACACAATTGTTCAAAACTGTTATCGGTGAAATTTTCAAAACCAAATATATCCAAAACTCCTATCGAATTCATTGACTTGCCGGGATTTTTATCTATGGTTTCATTTATACGTTGCACTATTCTCACAAAAATACTACCATACAAAGACTTGACAAAAGCATCTCTACCCTCTAGAGCGGATTCCTTGGAAAGTGGTGTCACAACATGTTCACCATGTACCAAAATAGTCTTTTGTACCAGAGCTGTACTTAAAGCATCCTTAGTAACGCCCAGTAAAGATGCAACTCTGTTAGCATTTGCAACATCATTTACTTCGGCAGTTTCCATATTTTTAACTTCTGTGGCCTTAAAATTTAAGTTTCCCAAATGTAAAATGGCCGCCAAAAGAGTAAATATATTCCATACTTCCTCGGGTTTAAACGATAAGACCTGCATAGCTGAACGTATATCGGCAAAATCTTTCATATCATTTTTCCCTTTCAGTGTGGTACAACCTCCCTGAGCTAAATAATGATATTTGGCTGGAGACGTTTCAGTTAGTTCTAGTTTTTTTCTTTCGTCTGCACTTAAACCAGCCAACATACAATAGAATATATGATAATTACGTTCATCCTGATTCTGTGATACAATACGAGATTTCTCCAATAAATACTGTTCAATTTTAGAACCCTGTATATTTCCCGCCTCAGTGAAACGTATATCAATATATTTGCCAAAACGTGAAGAATTATCATTACGTACGGTCTTGGCATTACCGAAAGCTTCCATTATGGGATTGGCTTCAATTATTTGTTGTTCAATCCATGAGTGTTTGCCACTTATGGCAGCCAAATATTGTAGAATTAATTTTGTACTTTCAGTTTTACCAGCTCCAGATTCACCACTAATTACTATGCACTGATTTGCTTTATCACGATTCATTTCTTGGAAGGCATTATCACTAATGGCAAAGATATGTGGTGGTAAATCATTGATTTTTTTGCCTCGATAATTGGTAATTTCTTTATTCGTATAGATGGGCAATACCTGATAGGGATTTATAGCCACCAACATAGAACCGGTATAGGTCTGAAATAGTTGTTTTGGAATATAAATAAAAATTATTGGATTGGATATGAGACCTTAAAATTTTTATTTGTTTTAATATTTTTTTTTTTTTGTTACACTTACATATATCTTCTTCTCCCTATATCTAATCTCTAAATTCCTTAATATTGTATACTCTTGCAGATCACCAAGTGTTATCATATCTTCGACACCAGTCTGTGATGTTAAGTGCATAGCCTTGACAATGTCACCATTATTAACCCAATATTGTTTATTTTCATCGTCACTAATCAAAGTGCGCGTCTTATCGGTGCGCACTATGCGAGCACCAAAAGGAACCGCAAATTCGATATCATTTATTTGCTGGGGTTGCGGTTTCACCCACACATATTCACCCTGTAATAAAAAGAAATATAAAGAAATTATAAGAAAATTAAATAATAAAATAATCAAAATTTATTTAGCAACTACTCGGTTAATTCCAATAATAAATTGTCCAGTAGAGGAAAATAAATTTTATAATTTTATTAACTATTTCCTATATTGGAAAGAATAAAAATGAATTCCCATTTATTATTTTATAATTTTTAGTCTATAGGTTTAAAGAAATAACTATCCAATGTTTTAACTGATTTCACAGAAAAAATATATATGATATATCAAGGAGAAAGCTTTCCACTATTCAAATAAATTTCTTAACTATATCGGTTATACAGAGAAATACTAATTCTGTCGCACTAATACTAAAGTAGATTATAGGTTTATTACGTATTAATACCGTGTATCTGTGACTGAGATAATCACTGTACAGTGGGGTAGAATCGAAAATTTTTCAAAATAATTCTCAATAGCTATCAATCGGCTGTTTGGCTTTGCTTAAAATTAGGTATGTGCGCAGCAGAGGAGGGTACAGTGTTTGTTTTGAAGGGAGACCCAATGGACCCTCTAAAGATGGATATACGGGGCTCAAAGTAGAGCCCTCTTTTAGGGTCCTCCTTTTTTTGCATGTTCTTGGTGTAGTTTCACATTCACATACATCCTAGTGTTACTGACCGATTTTATTAGAATTTCTAAGAACAAAATTATCTATTGAATAAAAGAAAAAGTCATTATCGTTACCTATATCAAAATAAACGATTTGAAAATTGCAAAAAAGACGACTTTTTTTGGCCAAATAGTATCCACTTTTTTATATAATATTCTTTATCTACATATAATAATTTTATACTTTTCTTAAAAGCAACTTCACAGAGATGATTATAAGATAAGAAACAAGCCAAATAACCCAAGTGGTCAAGGTACACACCCTGCCGAGTTTGTTCTATTTTATATGAAAGTTTTGACTTAATGTGAAAATATAGAGTTTTGGATTTTTTCTGGAAATTGTGGAATTACTTTTACATCAATCTTAAAGTCTTTTTCTAAGTTTATCATTTTATATTATATATTTTTCAAAAATGTTACATTAATTGCGAAAATCAGAAAACTATCTTTTTATCTATTAAATATGGCTTAGCTGACATAATTTTTCGTTATATAAAAGAAGACTGTCGTTATTACAGACAAAACTTTTTCACTTTGAAATTTAATAAGTAGCTCTGGCCCTGAGGTAACTAAAAGCCCCCCTTTCAAAGTTAATATTGTACACTCCTTTGCTAAACCGATACTAACAATAGAGTTCAAACTATTCACGTGACAAGTTCTCAGGGCTAGTGACCGGTTCCAGTACTCAACTGCTACAGAGGAACCGGTTCATTAATACAATTTGTACACGTTTTCAACAGCGAAATTTCAGGTCTATCAGAAGTTACAGATTAATTTCTAAAAATGTTTGATTCTGCCCCACACCGTAGTTAGTTAATAAAATTTCAATTAATAAAACAATTAATTTAATAACAAATTAGAAAAATAATTTAAGTAAATTTTTTTTTGAAAAAAATCTTAAAAATACTTTAACAAAACTTAATATTTGCTAATTTTAAAATGTTATACCCTAATGTTCCTGTTTGTTTATGCATAATATTGTTAAATAATTTTGCATTTTGATAATAATTAAAAACACATGCAGAATTTTGCTATCAGTTAACATTAATATTTATATACTTATGACTTAAATCTATTAATAATGCTAATATTTTGGATTTTATGATCAAAGTCTTTAATTTATCAAAATTTAAGCTATATGTTAAAAAAAAGTCCACTGAAAATTGACCCTCCTAAAACGGTTATTTAATTTTTTTTTTAATTCAAAATTTCAATTTTGATAGACGCATAAAAAAATTATTAATTTTTATTTAATTTTGCGATAACCTTTTTATTTTACACAGAAAAATGCCACCAATATATATATGAAAATTATTCATTCAATTAAAAACTTTATCAAATTTGCAACTCTCACCAACATTTTTATATCAATTACTAAAAAAAATTAGCAAAATAGAAAAATATTTCCAATTAATAAAATCAATCAAGTTGATGATTGAATGAATAAAATAAAATGCGTATAGGAAAGAAAATCATTTTAAAATTTATTTTCTGTTTTTACTTGTACTTGAATATAAACAAATGTGTTAATTGAAACAAATACAAAATATTTTTTCTGTAACTATATTTATCCTTAATTTTAAATTACACTGAATTACAAAATGAAACAAAATTTCTGGGGTACGGTATTTCCGAGTCAATTCAAATAAATGATATTCATAAGTTCTAAGCCCCTAATTCTAAATCGCGATTTATATATTAAAGCATATTCATGGAAACTGCTTATTTTATTAAAAAAAACTATAAAAAAAATCTAATTTAGATTATCGTTGTAAAATCGTATTAAAAAAATCTTATTAAAATTATATTTTTTACATAACTTTTTAATAAAGTCACCAGTTTTAGCGATTAAGCCTATTTTCTGGAAAAAAAATATTTTACACAAAATATTTAAAAAAAAATATATAAAAATTCGAAATTTTCAAAAAATTAAATTTTTATTCTTTTACCATAAAGGTGGATTTGTTGCAAATAAAACAAAATATATTCCATTCAAATCTTTGCATAAGATTTGATTTTTTTCACTAAATCCGTCAAATTACTTATTTAATGAAATTACAAAAAAAAAAAAAAAAANNANNNAAAGGNTGTNNNNAATCTATTTATATATATTTTTTGGCCCATAACACGTTTGATAATGAACGTATTTAGTTGATTAAAAAAACCGAAATTTCATAAAAATATTTATGACCAACATGTTCAACAACGAAACCTGTAGCGTATATAGCAACTTCAAAAAGTCAAAAATTCGTTTTGGCCGATATCTGGATTATAATGAAACGATTTTTTTTTCAGAAAAAATTTAAACAAAGATTTTGAATTTTTCATGCAAAAATAAAGTCGCAGCTTGTATAGGAGCTGAGAAAACATATTTTTTAATATCTTTAAATAACAACAAATACGATTTTTTTGAGTATCTTCGTTTTTTTTCTGGTATCTCAGTTATTTATTAACCGATTTTACTCATTTTCATTTACTATTTTGTAAGAAAGATTTCCTATAATTTGATGTATATAACATTTATATCCGATAACTGGCCTTTCTTAAAACTGATTTAAGGACATCTTTATATCGACTCCCCTATCAATAAGGATCCAGAATATATATACTTTTGAATATTGTAGAAGTTATTGTAGAAATACATAACGGAAGGATAAACTAATATACACCATTTACACCTGTGGGGAAAAGGGAATAAAAATTATTAAAATCTCAATTTCTCATTTGTATAAAATTTAATTATTCATAAGAAAAAGAGCTTAATAATCTGCATATTTTATCACCGTATTAAATGAACAATGTAGGAGGATAATTTGTAAAAGAATTTTTTTCTTATTTTTCTGAAATAAAACAGACAAGCAATTTCCGAGATATGTTCAATAATATAGTGATAACCTCGCATTAATTGTAAAAGAGATCGTAGAATCCATTTATAAAATGTACAGATACGCGTATAGTTCTTTGTTTTTGTGTATTTATATTACCGTATTTCCGAATGTACTAGAATAACCGTACGCGCAGATTATTCTGTGTTTAGTTCTGTGTCCATAAAATCCATTCTAAAGCACTTTTGATCAGATGGCATGTAGTTACAGATGGTACAATGTTCAAGTGATAGTGAAACATCCTTCGTGACTATCTATCTAGTGAACGTTGTTTTTATCACCTTTTACTATAGTGAGCTTCTCATTATGTAGTTCCATTTCAATTTTTATATGGCAGATCAGATTGAATATATTATTTGTTTTTCAATATCTTTTTCACTTCTTTCTAGTGTTAGATTATTTTATTTATAATATCAGCATTAATTTTTACTTCTTGGAGGTTGTCGTTAAAACAAATATCATTATTTTATTTATTGTGATCTCTTTCTTATGCTAACTATTCGAAAAGATTTTCGACCAATTCAGTTTTTTATCAATTATTATACTAGTCATTGGACGTATGTTTATATGATTGAGGTAAATTATCACAGATTATAATATATGATTATAATATAAACTTTAATTCTCTGAGTTGACCGCTTTTATGGATTATGTTGGATGAAATAATTTAATAGCATATAGTTATGCCTAACTTCCAAGGTCGCTATTCAATCTTGCATTTTTTTTTCTTTTCATACATAATATTGTTCCATATAATGTAGGGCTCTTTTATATCAGCCATTTTAACACAACATCACCTCGTTAGATTGGGAACGAAGGCTTTGAATCGTAGATCTAGGCTTAGGTGATTAATACCAATGGTATGGGAGCAATCTAATACAATATACAATTAAATTACAGGTGTTGTGCCTTAGGGACAATTAATTTTATTAGGAAATTAATCTCCTGATCAGTTATATATAGCGAACACAGGTCTGTCGTGGAGGATCCTACTGGGAGAAATAACGTAATCCCTCACCTAATAATGAAAATGACCATTATTGGACGGCTTTGATAGATCAAAATTGAATATCGATCATCTATATAATCATAAATTCTGATGGTATTAAGCAGTCTCGCTGAGGAGAGTATGGCACCATATACTACCCAGCTAGTTATTCTCTACGCCGCGTAATCGGGACAGGCTAACTCCGGATGCCTATTTTTGCATAGGACTTGTCCGGATCTTCCAAGACTTGAGCCTATCATGTGTTTTCAAGATCAGATTGGATACCTGATTCGGGGGATAACTAATGAATCATATCCACATACTTTTTGCGGGCTGGTATAAATGTAGCCTACGGATCTTAGAAACACGAAACATCTGGATAATATTATATAAATGAAACTCTTTTATGATCAAATTTTAATAACTCTCTATAAGTTATATCTTGCCGTACTTTCACCATCACGATTTTTACTTCCGATATTTCTATCCGAAAAAATGAGATCGTAGGAAAGGGCTTATAGATTAGAGACATTTGAGCATGATTGTCAAGTTACTTGGGGATAATGTCACACGTGTGTGTAGAGAAGTAGTCTTGCATGAAGTCTTTTATTTTGTACACCACCCTCTTATTTATCTGACATTTTCGAGGTATTCCATGGTTAATTTAATATCGTTATATATTCTGCACTTCTCTTCATTTCCAATTTTTGTCGCGGAGTAATGTACTTGCCCTTTCTTGTTATTCTTTCTTTCTTATATTTTTATTTTTTTTAATTCCTTTATTTATTTTTGTTTATTTTTTTTATTAATATTTTATTATTGTTTCTTTCTATTACTATTCTATTTCTTCCGTATGTGTACTCCTCAGCTTTGAGTTTTATTATACATTATTATCTTCTTACCTTTATTCCTCTACTTCTTGTTTCCTCTATATTTACGTTTTTCTCATATTCTTCTCTTTCTTTCCTTGCCTTTGTCTGTGTTGTTTTTTTTTTTTTTTGTTTGTTTTTTTTTTATTTTTTTTTTTTTTTTTTTTTTTTTTTTTTTTTTTTTTTATTTTTAATTTTTTTTTTTTTTTTTTTTTTTTTTTTTTTTTTTTTTTTTTTTTTTTTTTTATTTTTTTTTTTTTTATTCTTTTTTTTTTTTTTTTTTTAAAACAATTTTTTTTAATAAAAATCTACTTTTGGCCATAAATAATAATAAAGAATGCTTAAATAATTGATAAAATTTATATTGGTTAAAAATTTATTACAAATCTTTCCGCTAAAAAATTTCTTTATTTCACTTTTGAAAGTAATTATGAGGAACTCCAAAATATGTTTAAAATAAGCACTTGTTTCACTTTTTGAAGTTGTGATAGATGTTCTCGTTTTTGGAGGAACTTCAGACGGTTTTTCTGGGTATAGACAAAGATATCACGCTCAATAACGAATGATAGTCTGAAAGTCGAAAGGTCAGTAAGTTGAACTATAAAAAATTAAAACCATTATATTCTCAAAAGACTGGATATTTTTAAAATCTTAAAGAATATATATGTGACATATGACTTCTCCTTCATATTAATAAATTTCAAGTGGAGCCGTATTATGTATAGATTAATGACATAAATAGGAGATATAGCAATAAAAAGTAAATTTTAGTGAGTGTTAACAGTAAGGATATAAACCTTAAAATATATAGTGAGATACTTTAGATTGAAAGATACAAAAGTCAAAATAAGACTACAAGAATAGATAATGGGTTTCAATTTTTTTTTTTTTTTTTATCATATATTTTTTTTAAGAATTTAAAATACTGTTTTTTGAGATTAGGTTATCTTTAATAATATCAATTTTGAGCCTTGAAGACTTCGAAAATCAAATAAGTGTTTTACTTGTTTTTAGAGTCAATGGGGTTCTTGTTAGAAAAATAAATAATTAAAAATAAGAATGTATATTTAAAGTGAAACATAAAGTGTGATACTTTGAAAAAATTCAACACTGTTTTGATTGTTTGGAACGTCTTATTTTTGGGCGGAAGCTATTATTTACCAGCAAAAATTGTGATTTGAATAACATTTTGTTAAAACTTAAGATTTGTGTAGAATTTCATTGGAATCGAAGATATTAAAATAGGAAATTTGATATGGAATCATTCTCGTATAACAGCAATGAACTGCACTATGTATTTTACTAAAGGGATTTTCAAGTTTAAGGTACTAGATTAGTTAAAACACGTGTAAATAAAAAATGTAATTACATAAAACATGAGGTAATATTTCATTATTTTCACGAGGAAATAAATATCGAAAATAATTAAAAACTGATAATAAATTTATCTACCCTAAAAAAATGCAAAAAAAATAATTCAATAGTTTTAGCGTGAGTCATTAGAAAATAAAAAGAATATAATTTTATTAAAATACGATGTAATTATGTATACAATAAAGAATACTTTGTATTTAATGCAGTAAAAACAAATATGTTATGTACATTTATACATGTATTGTACTTTATAATTATTATTTCGTACTTAATATGAATTAAAACAGGTGCGTAAATTATTTATTGGTTCACGCGTGAAAATAAGTATTTCGCAGTAAGTAGTAGGGAGAGTGACGATGAGTGAAGATATCTGTATGATAGATATTGATGAAGTATCGAGTGGACTTAAATATTTTCATTTGTGTTCGAGATTATCAGTTTTTAAAAGATACAAAATTAATATGATTTTTACACAAAAGAAATAGAAAATAATAAAAAATACTTTTCGTTTACCGATAAGATTTTAAATTATTATTTAAGATTCATAGAAAAAAAATCTTTTCCTTTAAAAATCAATTCCCCTTATCGTTGGTTACTTATATAACGTTGTCTAGATGGTTTATAATATATTGGTTTAAATATTAAACGAAATTTGCTGATTTATAATAGAATTTTAAACTCAAAGCTAATAAATAAGAAAGAAATGATAATCTTTTATAAAACAAAGTATAATTGTCCTAAATGCATCATTTTTAATTTTAGAATGAAATTGAATTTTGGTTAAGAATTGATGAAAGTCATTTGTCATTTACAATATTACTTGTGAAATATTCCAAATAATTAAACATAATGAAAATTTTAAAATAGAATGTGGTTTAAATTAATTAAGATGTTGAAAATTTTAAGATTTAAACAAACCGTCTTATGAATTATTCTCCTTCCCTAGTGAGTGATTAAATTATTTAGAAATATACTCCACTACTTGAAACTTTTTTAATTATTTGTTTTTTTTTAGTTTAAAGTCTGTAAACAATAATTAAATGTTTCTAATTTTAATCACGAAAAACCATCATCATGTCGGATAAAAGTTCCTAAGTTTTTTTCTATTAATTGTTATAACAGTAGCAATTGT
>MINK01175075.1:0-13913 GCA_001735545.1 Phormia regina
TTTTTTTTTTCTTAAATGGATCGCAACAATAATACGTAAATGCTTTTCATGCTTTTGGTATTTTTCAAAAAACACTTAGCAGCATAATAATTTAATTAAAACATTGAGTTTATTTTCAAATCAATGACACATTATAGACAAATTCCCAGACTTCAGAAAAAAATTTATAAAAACAATTTTTCTTTTAATTGTTGACAACTCAAAAATAATCATAAATCAATTATTGTAATAATTTTACAATATTTTTTCTATACTTTTATTTTATTTTTCTTTATTAATTTTTTATTTATTGCTAAATAACAAATCTATATTTTCCTCTTTTTCTGGTCAATCAAACACTTTCCGCTTTTCAAATGATCATATGAAAAACTTGTTATAGTATGGGTAGTTAATTTTTTTTTTTATACACTACTACAGAGTATGAAAACCGTGTGTATGTGTTTATGGAATAAAGATCATTTTTTAAATACTTGGTTTTGTATTAGTGTGTGTAAATAATATTGAGCATCTTTTGTAGCATTCGAAGAAGACACTATGGCACAGTCTTTCAATGAACACGGTCGGTAAATGTTCATTATCTTTAAACTAATTTTTTGACTTTGATTATTGAGATTATTAAGAATTGAAAATATATATGTGAAATAATTAAATAAATTAAATAATTAAAAAAGAAATAATTTAAGAAATATAAAATAATTGCAGATTTAAATACTTTTAACGGAAAATGTGATTTTTGAAACTAATGTGAATATTAAAAAAGAAGGAAAATTTTATAAAATTATATAATTGCTATATTTAAATGAAAAGAAATGTGTAATAAAATCATCATCATATATAAATTTTTAATAAATGTGTAAAAATCCATAAAATTTTCCCATAATTCTAAAAAATATTCTTTTACCCAGAAAAGATTTTAGAACATGTTCTAAAGTCATTAGTTCTGGATCAGCTGTAATCAGAACTTCTTCATAACTAGTGGTATCACAACCAAATCTGATACCAATGAAGTTCTAAATGAGTTTTAAGGAATGTTTTTGAGAACTAGTGCTTAAGAACTAATTCTGTATGACTTCTACATCACTTTTGAGAACAAATTACTGGTTCTCGAATAACTTTCTAGAACTGTTTAAAAATTTGTTTAAAAAATTAAAAAATAACAAATGTGTTTGCAAAGTTAAATTTATTTTAAAAGTGTCCTTTAGAAAAAAGCCCATTAGAATAAAAAATAAGAAAACAATGTTTGAAACCGTTACCTAAGGCTCTTATAGAACTAGTTCTGAATGTGACAATTTCGAAAAAAATCGTTGATTAAAGAATTATAGTTCTATAGAATTGCACTTTCGAAGAACTAATTCTGAAGGTGACAATTTTAAACAAAAATTATTGGTCGTAACACCGAAATAGAACATGTATAGGTTATTTTCATAGGTTCTATTAAAATTGATAAAATAAAAATCCTATAATTAATAACAAAATCGATTCTAAAGATTTTTAGTTAAAAACACCAAATTTATATTAATAACCTTTAACACCCTGTAGTTTATGTTGTATTTTAACAAGAAGTTCATAATATTAATTTTATGAAAGCTTAGATCCCCCTCCTCAACATTAATTCAATATATAGTACAACGTTCTTAATTTTTGAAATCGTGATTTAACGCCAGAACTAGTGTTAATTAAAAAAATGCATTAGAAGCTTAAGCCCAATTTACATTTACGCGTAGTCAGCATCAGTATAAGTTTAAAGTAATTATCAGTCTGGTCACTATCAGAAATAACATGTTGCTGCCATTATAATTACATTTAAACGAATACAGCGACAATTTAAAACCATCATCTTGCTTTATTCTATTGATCCCTCATTTCATTGCTCACATTCTTTGTCTAAATAAAAAAAGGCTAAATAAAACAGTACTGCAAACTGCTGCTGACCAAATGTAATCAACACCATGAAAAACAGTGCATTCTAAATTATCAGATGATTGTGACAGCACACATTGCTGCTGCCTACGCGCTATTTTAATTTGGGCTTTAGTACTTATTAATACTCCCGTGCTGCAGATATTTTGTTTATAAAGTCGTTTTAATACCCTTTGCCCGGGTTCACACAAGGCAATTTCTTGCCGCAATTCTGAGTTTACCTCTCTTGTCTACAAAATCAGAATAGCGGCAAAAAAAAAAAAAAAAAAANNAAAATCAGAATAGCGGCAAAAAAAAAAAAAAAATGTGTCTGAACCCCGACTTTCTGCGTTTTAACTAAAGAATAACATTTAATTGAATAGTGCCACATATCAACGCTTTGTAGAAAACTTTTATCAGATTCAAATGCATTTTAGTTTAAATATAGTCAATTTCATTCGCCTATTGGTTGGGAAGTCCTAAAAGTATTTCGTTAAAATTGTTTGGAACTATCTTCTTCTTTTTTGTCCATGAAAACAAAATATCATTCTTTTTATATATCATATAACCAAAGGATTTTTTATTATTAAAGATATCATGCAGCAAAATCAATTATAATTATTCCTTTATACCATTCCAAAAACGTATATTTAAACTCAATTTGAAAAATGTTTTTATTTTGTTGGGGTGCTTCAAAAATTTCGAATAAATATCAAAAAATTTAAATTTAATTTTTGAACCTAAATATCTTTTAAAATACAGGAGAATTTTAAGAAAAATAAATACAATTTTAATTTATTTTATATATTTTAATTCGTTGCTCAATTGAAAAATGAAAATATTTTAACTTCTATGGCCCCTTATTTTGATCATTGTACCGCAGTCTTAGATTCTGTTATGTTTTTAAAAAAATAATTTTCTGATCGCTTAACTCATTGTTTATTGATCGTTTTAGAAGTTTAGAATATTCCGATTAACATTTATTTTAAGATCCATTGTCAAGCCAACACGTGAAGTACTTATACAATGCTGACTTTACTGCAATTTATCATAAAATAAAATTCTGCAAGCCTCTATTCATATTCAAAATTTTAAACAGATTATAAAAGTTTTATTTTACTATTAATTGATAGGCAAAATAATCTCTTAATTTTTGTTAACGAAAAAGATCCTCATTTATATTTTTAAAAGGTAGCTTGAAGAAGGTAATTTTTGTTTTATAGATTTATAAAAAGAAATTTAATATTTCAAATTATTTACCGCCATCTTCAGTTAATATTTTAAATTTAACAAAAAATTCGTGATAACGATCTTGTGTTTTCATGTTTTCAAATCATTAAATTCTAAATATTCTAAGGTGTTAAATGTGACCATTTTTCAATACTAAAATTCTTATTATAAATTTTTGTATTAAAGCAAACATACTCTAAATATAATGGCAAGATCAAGATCACTTTTATGTGGCATGCATTGGCATAATTATTTCATTCTTAAAAATTCTGAACAAAAACAACTTTTTTTTAATAGTGAAAATTCAATTACAAAAAATTTATGAAGACAACTATAAAAATTTAACAAGTTTAAAAACAAAACACTCGTATTCGTATAGGAAATCGTACATGTACAAGATCATTGTAGGTACATGACAAAAAGTCATAAATTTTGAATAAAAATAGTAAAGATAAGATCATTTTGTTTTAAATAACAAAAGACATACTCCTTAACGAAAAAAATAAAAATAAACAGAAAATAGTACAACAAATAAAATAAATTAAATAAAGCGTGAAACAAGAAGCAATTTGCAACAAAGTTGCAAAAAGGTAAACAAAATTCCACTCACAAAAAATTGCAAATAAAAAAACAAACGTATAAGTAACGTGACAATTTACGTTCTGCATACTTTTACACACAAACATACACGCAGCCAACAAACGATCCCACAATTTAAAGATCATCTTCATTGTCAAGCCAACAACACGTGAAGTCAAATGCCAACGAAATATATAAACACTGAACAGTATTAAAGTACTAAATGCGATCAGGAACTAAACGTATAAAAAAAGCAAGATCACCATAGCAGAAGAACATCATCTTAAAAGTTTTAAAACAACCAAAAATGTAATATGTACTTTGTTCTTGGCTCTTTTTGTTACTCATACATAGATTGAATAACAAGTGTCAATAAATTGAAAGCTCACGTGCCACACAAAAACCAAAAGAAAAAAAGGCTTAACGCTTAACACGACGACTCAAACTCACACACACTGCACAAAGCAAAATAAAAAATAAAAAAAACTTGTTGCTCCAGTTGTGCAAAGAAACACAAAAAAACATTATCATCATGCTGCCTTTAACAGCTGTTAACTTCAAAGAGAAGGACAATGATCATGATTTTTTTCATTCACCAGAGACCGGCATTTTTGTAACACATTCTCCCACAAAAACATTAACTAAAAATAACTTTAGCAACATGTGGCTACAGCGCAACATAGCAACAACCATACTCATCATATGTTTGCTAATGATTTTGAGAACGCAACATTGTTTAGCAACATTTGCAGCAACAGCATTACAAAATAATTTTAAAGATGTTGCTAAAATATCATCAACTTCAGCACCATTAACAACAGTTTTATCAGCAGCCCCTATCCCTTATGAATGCGGTAGTTTGGATTTACGTAATAATTGTAATGATTTTTATAAATTAAATAATTGTACCGTTATAACGGGTTTCTTAATTATCGCTCTATTGCCAAATAAAAATGCTAAATGTGATTTTACACAATATCAATTTGAGAATTTAAGAGAAATTACCGATTTCCTAATTATATATGATGTACGCAACTTGACAAGTATAAAAAATATGTTTCCTAATTTAGCTGTGATACGTGGCCAGCAATTGTTGATTAATTATGCCTTAATGGTGGCATCGGTACATGATTTAGAAAAGGTAAGTAAAAAGGATCAATGAGATAATAATATAACGAGGTATGATAAAAAAATTTAAAAAACTAAATATATTTATATCCTTTACCAAATAAAAAGTTATACATTCCAATAATAATGATGACTGTCCGTCCGTCCACCTGTATGTAAGTTGAAATCGCAAAAGATTGCCTCTATCGTTGCTCGTTTAGCTTTAAAATCGATTTTTANGTTTTTCATTATAAAATCNATTTTTGGTAGGAAATATGAGTGATCACAGATTTATCCTTTTGGCTCTATCTCTTCCGTTTAGCTTTAAAATCGATTTTTATTTTTTCATAAAAAATCGATTTTTGTAGGAAATATGAGTGATCACAGATTTGTCCTTTTGCTCTATCGCTCGTTTAGCTTTAAAATCGATTTTTAGTTTTTCATAAAAATCGATTTTTGTGGAAATATGAGTGATCACAGATTATCGTTTTGGCTCTATCTCTGGTTTAGCTTTAAAATCGATTTTTAGTTTTTCAATAAAATCGATTTTTGTAGGAAATATGAGTGATCACAGATTATCGTTTGGCCTATCTCTCGTTTAGCTTTAAAATCGATTTTTATGTTTTCATATAAAATCGATTTTTGTAGGAAATATGAGTGATCACAGATTTGTCCTTTTGGCTCTATCTCTGCTGGTTTAGCTTTAAAATCGATTTTTATGTTTTTCATAAAAAAATCGATTTTTGTAGGAAATATGAGTGATCACAGATTTTGATCCTTTTGCTCTATCGTTGCTCGTTTAGCTTTAAAATCGATTTTTATGTTTTCAATATAAAATCGATTTTTGTAGGAAATATGAGTGATCACAGATTTTAGTCCTTTTGGCTCTATCTGCTCGTTTAGCTTTAAAATCGATTTTTATGTTTTCATATAAAATCGATTTTTGTAGGAAATATGAGTGATCACAGATTTTATCCTTTTGCTCTATCTCTGCTCGTTTAGCTTTAAAATCGATTTTTATGTTTTCTTATAAAATCGATTTTTGGTAGGAAATATGAGTGATCACAGATTTTATCTCTTTTGGCTCTATCTCTCTCGTTTAGCTTTAAAATCGATTTTTATGTTTTTCATATAAAATCGATTTTTGGTAGGAAATATGAGTGATCACAGATTTTGTCCTTTTGCTCTATCTCGCTCGTTTAGCTTTAAAATCGATTTTTATGTTTTTCATAAAAAATCGATTTTTGTAGGAAATATGAGTGATCACAGATTTTGATCTTTTGCTCTATCTTGCTCGTTTAGCTTTAAAATCGATTTTTATGTTTTTCATATAAAATCGATTTTTGTAGGAAATATGAGTGATCACAGATTTGATCCTTTTGCCTCTATCGTTGCTCGTTTAGCTTTAAAATCGATTTTTATGTTTTCAATTATAAAATCGATTTTTGATAGGAAATATGAGTGATCACAGATTTTGATCCTTTTGCCTCTATCGTTGCTCGTTTAGCTTTAAAATCGATTTTTATGTTTTCATATAAAATCGATTTTGTAGGAAATATGAGTGATCACAGATTTGATCCTTTTGCTCTATCTCCTCGTTTAGCTTTAATCGATTTTTATGTTTTTCATTAATAAAATCGATTTTTGGTAGGAAATATGAGTGATCACAGATTTAGTCCTTTTGCTCTATTCTGCTCTGTTTAGCTTTAAAATCGATTTTTATGTTTTTCATATAAAAATCGATTTTTGTAGGAAATATGAGTGATCACAGATTTTGTCCTTTTGGCTCTATCTTGCTCGTTTAGCTTTAAAATCGATTTTTATGTTTTCATATAAAATCGATTTTTGGAGGAAATATGAGTGATCACAGATTTTGATCCTTTTGCTCTATCTCGCTCGTTTAGCTTTAAAATCGATTTTTATGTTTCTCATAATAAATCGATTTTTGTAGGAAATATGAGTGATCACAGATTTTGTCCTTTTGCTCTATCTTGCTCGTTTAGCTTTAAAATCGATTTTATTTTTTCATATAAAATCGATTTTTGTGGAAATATGAGTGATCACAGATTTTATCCTTTTGCTCTATCTCGCTCGTTTAGCTTTAAAATCGATTTTTATGTTTTCATAATAAATCGATTTTGTGAGGAAATATGAGTGATCACAGATTTAGTCCTTTTGCTCTATCTTGCTCGTTTAGCTTTAAAATCGATTTTTATGTTTTTCATAAAAAATCGATTTTTGTGGAAATATGAGTGATCACAGATTTATCCTTTTGCTCTATCTTGCTCGTTTAGCTTTAAAATCGATTTTTATGTTTTCATATAAAATCGATTTTTGTAGGAAATATGAGTGATCACAGATTTATCCTTTTGCTCTATCTGCTCGTTTAGCTTTAAAATCGATTTTTATGTTTTTCATATAAAATCGATTTTGTGTAGGAAATATGAGTGATCACAGATTTTGTCCTTTTGCTCTATCTTGCTCGTTTAGCTTTAAAATCGATTTTTATGTTTTTCATATAAAATCGATTTTTGTAGGAAATATGAGTGATCACAGATTTAGTCCTTTTGCTCTATCTTGCTCGTTTAGCTTTAAAATCGATTTTTATGTTTTTCATATAAAAATCGATTTTTGTAGGAAATATGAGTGATCACAGATTTGACCTTTTGCTCTATCTTCTCTGTTTAGCTTTAAAATCGATTTTTATGTTTTCATTAAAAAATCGATTTTTGTAGGAAATATGAGTGATCACAGATTTATCCTTTTGCTCTATCTCTGCTCGTTTAGCTTTAAAATCGATTTTTATGTTTTCTTATAAAATCGATTTTTGTGGGAAATATGAGTGATCACAGATTTATCCTTTTGCTCTATCTTGCTCGTTTAGCTTTAAAATCGATTTTTATGTTTTTCAATAAAATCGATTTTTGGTAGGAAATATGAGTGATCACAGATTTTGTCCTTTTGCTCTATCTGCTCGTTTAGCTTTAAAATCGATTTTTATGTTTTTCATATAAAATCGATTTTTGTAGGAAATATGAGTGATCACAGATTTTGTCCTTTTGCTCTATCTTGCTCGTTTAGCTTTAAAATCGATTTTTATGTTTTTCATAAAAAATCGATTTTTGTTAGGAAATATGAGTGATCACAGATTTATCCTTTTGCTCTATCTCTCTGTTTAGCTTTAAAATCGATTTTTATGTTTTCATAAAAAATCGATTTTTGTAGGAAATATGAGTGATCACAGATTTGATCCTTTTGCTCTATCTCTGCTCGTTTAGCTTTAAAATCGATTTTTATGTTTTTCATAAAAAATCGATTTTTGTAAGAAATATGAGTGATCACAGATTTTATCCTTTTGCTCTATCTCTGCTCGTTTAGCTTTAAAATCGATTTTTATGTTTTTCATATAAAATCGATTTTGTAGGAAATATGAGTGATCACAGATTTTGTCCTTTTGCTCTATCTTGCCGTTTAGCTTTAAAATCGATTTTTATGTTTTTCATAAAAAATCGATTTTTGTAGGAAATATGAGTGATCACAGATTTTATCCTTTTGCTCTATCTCTGCTCGTTTAGCTTTAAAATCGATTTTTATGTTTTTCATATAAAATCGATTTTGTAGGAAATATGAGTGATCACAGATTTTGTCCTTTTGCTCTATCTTGCTCGTTTAGCTTTAAAATCGATTTTTATGTTTTTCATAAAAAATCGATTTTTATAGGAAATATGAGTGATCACAGATTTGACTCCTTTTGCTCTATCTCTGCTCGTTTAGCTTTAAAATCGATTTTATGTTTTTCATATAAAAATCGATTTTTGTGAGGAAATATGAGTGATCACAGATTTAGTCCTTTTGCTCTATCTCTGCTCGTTTAGCTTTAAAATCGATTTTTATGTTTTCATATAAAATCGATTTTGTAGGAAATATGAGTGATCACAGATTTTGGTCCTTTTGCTTCTAGCTGCTCTGGTTTAGCTTTAAAATCGATTTTTATGTTTTTCATATAAAATCGATTTTTGTAGGAAATATGAGTGATCACAGATTTTGTCCTTTTGCTCTATCTCTGCCGTTTAGCTTTAAAATCGATTTTTATGTTTTTCATATAAAATCGATTTTTGTAGGAAATATGAGTGATCACAGATTTGATCCTTTTGCTCTATCTCGCTCGTTTAGCTTTAAAATCGATTTTTAGTGTTTTCATATAAAAATCGATTTTTGTAGAAAATATGAGTGATCACAGATTTTATCCTTTTGCTCTATCTTGCTCGGTTTAGCTTTAAAATCGATTTTAATGTTTTTCATATAAAATCGATTTTTGGTAGGAAATATGAGTGATCACAGATTTATCCTTTTGCTCTATCTTGCTCGTTTAGCTTTAAAATCGATTTTTATGTTTTTCATATAAAAATCGATTTTTGTAGGAAATATGGGTGATCACAGATTTTCGTCCTTTTGTCTCTATCTCTGCTCGTTTAGCTTTAAAATCGATTTTTATGTTTTCATATAAAAATCGATTTTTGTAGGAAATATGAGTGATCACAGATTTTGATCCTTTTGCTCTATCGTTGCTCGTTTAGCTTTAAAATAGACTTTTATTTTTTCAATAAAATCGATTTTTGGTAGGAATATGAGTGATCACAGATTTTGTCCTTTTGCTCTATCTTGCTCGTTTAGCTTTAAAATCGATTTTTAGTTTTTCAATAAAATCGATTTTTGTAGGAAATATGAGTGATCACAGATTTGTCTTTTGCTCTATCTTCGCGTTTAGCTTTAAAATCGATTTTTATGTTTTTCATATAAAAATCAGATTTTGGTAGGAAATACAAGTGATCACAGATTTTCGTCCTTTAGGCTCTATCTCTGCTGGTTTAGCTTTAAAATCGATTTTTATGTTTTTCATATAAAATCAGTTTTTGGTAGGAAATACAAGTGATCACAGATTTTGTCCTTTTGCTCTATCTCTGCTGGTTTAGCTTTAAAATCGATTTTTATGTTTTTCATATAAAATCGATTTTTGTAGGAAATATGAGTGATCACAGATTTGTCCTTTTGCTCTATCTCTGCTCGTTTAGCTTTAAAATCGATTTTTATGTTTTTCATATAATAAATCGATTTTTGGTACTAAATATGAGTGATCACAGATTTGTCCTTTTGCTCTATCTTGCTCGTTTAGCTTTAAAATCGATTTTTATTTTTCATATAAAATCGATTTTTGTAGGAAATATGAGTGATCACAGATTTTTCCTTTTGCTCTATCTTGCTCGGTTTTGCTTTAAAATCGATTTTTATGTTTCATATGAAAATATCGATTTTTGGTAGGAAATATGAGTGATCACAGATTTTCATCTCTTTGCCTCTAGCTTGCTCGTTTAGCTTTAAAATCGATTTTTATGTTTTTCATAATAAAATCGATTTTTGTAGAGAATATGAGTGATCACAGATTTTGCTCTTTTGCTCTATCTCTGCTCGTTTAGCTTTAAAATCGATTTTTATGTTTTCATATAAAATCGATTTTTGTAGGAAATATGAGTGATCACAGATTTTGCTCCTTTTGGCTCTATCTCTCTGTTTAGCTTTAAAATTTTTGCTCTATCTCTTCTCGTTTAGCCAAAAAATCGACTTTTATGATTTTCTTATAAAATTCGATTTTTGGTAGGAAATATAAGTGATCACAGATTTTCATTCTTTTGCCTTTAACTGCTCTAGTTTCCTTTAAATTGAGATTTAGATTTTCATATAAAATATCGATTTTTGGTGAGAAATATAAGTGATCACAGATTTTCATTCCTTTTGCTCTAGCTCTTCTAGTTTCCTTTAAATAAGATTTTAGATTTTCATATAAAAATCGATTTTGTGGTAAGAACTTCTAGTTTCCGTTAAAATCGAATTTTAGTTTTTCATATAAAAATCGATTTTTGGTAGGAAATATAAGTGATCACAGATTTTCATCTTTTGCTCTAGCTCTTCTAGTTTCCCTTTAAAATCAATTTTAGATTTTCATATGAAAATATTGATTTTGGTGAAAATTTAAAGTGATCACAGATTTTCATCCTTTTGCCTCTAGCTCTTCTAGTTTCCCTTTAAAATCAAATTTTAGATTTTCATATGAAAATATCGATTTTGGATGAGAATTTAAGTGATCACAGATTTTCATCCTTTAGCCTCTATCTCTTCTCGTTTAACCAGAAAATCGACTTTTATGATTTTCCTATAAAATTCGATTTTTGGTAGGAAATATAAGTGATCACAGATTTTCTTCTAGTTTCCTTAAAATGATTTTATATTTTCATATAAAAATCGATTTTTGGTAGAAATATAGTGATCACAGATTTTCATCCTTTTGCTCTAGCTCTCTCTAGTTTCCTTTAAATTGAGAATTTTAGTTTTCATATAAAAATCGATTTTTGGTAGAAATATGAGTGATCACAGATTTTCATCTTTTGCTCTAGCTCTTCAGTTTCCTTTAAAATGAATTTTATTTTTCATATAAAAATCGATTTTTGGTAGGAAATATGAGTGATCACAGATTTTCATCTCTTTGCTCTAGCTTTCTAGTTTCCTTTAAATGAGATTTTAGTTTTCATATAAAAATCGATTTTTGGTAGAATATAAGTGATCACAGATTTTCATCTTTTGCTCTAGCTCTTCTAGTTTCCTTTAAAATGAATTTTAGTTTTTATATAAAAATCGATTTTTGGTAGGAAATATAGTGATCACAGATTTTCATCCTTTTGCTCTAGCTTTCTAGTTTCCTTTAAAATGATTTTATTTTTCATATAAAATCGATTTTTGTAGGAAATATAGTGATCACAGATTTTCATCTTTTGCTCTAGCTCTTCAGTTTCCTTTAAAATGAGTTTTATTTTCATATAAAAATCGATTTTTGGTGAAGAAATATGAGTGATCACAGATTTTCCTCTTTTGGCTCTAGCTCTGCCCGTTTAGCTTTAAAATCGATTTTTAGTTTTTCATATAAAATTGGATTTTTGGTAGGAAATATAAGTGATCACAGATTTTCATCTTTTGCTCTAGCTCTCTAGTTTCCTTTAAATTGAAGATTTAGATTTTCATATAAAATATCGATTTTTGGTGAGAATATAAGTGATCACAGATTTTCATTCCTTTTGCTCTAGCTCTTCTAGTTTCCTTTAAATGAATTTTAGATTTTCATATAAAAATCGATTTTGTGGTAGAAAATAGTGATCACAGATTTTCATCTTTTGCTCTAGCTCTTCTCGTTTACCTTTAAAATCGACTTTTATGATTTTCTTATAAAATTCGATTTTTGGTAGGAAATATAAGTGATCACAGATTTCAGTCCTTTAGCCTCTATCTCTTCAGTTTCCCTTTAAAATCAAATTTTAGATTTTCATATGAAAATATTGATTTTGGTGAGAATTTAAAGTGATCACAGATTTTCATCCTTTTGCCTCTAGCTCTTCTAGTTTCCCTTTAAAATCAAATTTTAGATTTTCATATGAAAATATCGATTTTGGATGAGAATTTAAGTGATCACAGATTTTCATCCTTTTGCTCTAGCTCTTCTAGTTTCCTTTAAATTGAATTTTAGTTTTTCATATAAAAATCGATTTTTGGTAGGAAATATAAGTGATCACAGATTTTCTTTTTGGCTCTAGCTCTTCTAGTTTCCTTTAAATGAGATTTTAGTTTTCATATAAAAATCGATTTTTGGTAGAAATATAGTGATCACAGATTTTCATCCTTTTGCTCTAGCTCTTCTAGTTTCCTTTAAATTGAGAATTTTAGATTTTCATATAAAAATCGATTTTTGGTAGGAAATACTAGTGATCACAGATTTTCATCCTTTTGCTCTAGTCTTCTAGTTTCCTTTAAATTGAATTTTAGTTTTTCATATAAAAATCGATTTTTGGTAGAATATAGTGATCACAGATTTTCTCTTTTGCTCTAGCTCTTCAGTTTCCTTTAAAATGAATTTTAGTTTTTCATATAAAAATCGATTTTTGGTGGAAATATAAGTGATCACAGATTTATCTTTTGGCTCTAGCTCTTCTAGTTTCCTTTAAATGAATTTTATTTTTCATATAAAAATCGATTTTTGGTAGAATATAGTGATCACAGATTTTCATCTTTTGCTCTAGCTCTTCTAGTTTCCTTTAAATGAGATTTTAGTTTTTCATATAAAAATCGATTTTTGGTGGAAATATAGTGATCACAGATTTTCATCTTTTGGCTCTAGCCTCTTCTAGTTTCCTTTAAATGAGATTTTAGTTTTTCATATAAAAAATCGATTTTTGGTAGGAATATAGTGATCACAGATTTTCATCTTTTGGCTCTAGCTCTTCTAGTTTCCTTTAAAATGAATTTTAGTTTTTCATATAAAAATCGATTTTTGGTGGAAATATAGTGATCACAGATTTTCATCCTTTTGCTCTAGCTCTCTAGTTTCCTTTAAAATTGATTTTATTTTTCATATAAAAATCGATTTTTGTGGAAAATAGTGATCACAGATTTTCATCTTTTGGCTCTAGCTTCTAGTTTCCTTTAAAATGAATTTTAGTTTTCATATAAAAATCGATTTTGTGGAAATATAAGTGATCACAGATTTTCCTTTTTGCTCTAGCTCTTCTAGTTTCCTTTAAAATGAATTTTAGTTTTCATATAAAAATCGATTTTTGGTAGGAAATAAGTGATCACAGATTTTCTCTTTTGGCTCTAGCTCTTCTAGTTTCCTTTAAATTGAGATTTTAGTTTTTCATATAAAACTTTGATTTTGGATGGAAAATGTAAGTGATCACAGATTTTCATTATTTTAGCTCTAGCTCTTCTAGTTTCCTTTAAATTGAGATTTAATTTTCATATAAATTCGATTTTTGATGGAAATGCAAGTGATCACAGGATTTCATCATTTTTGCTCTAGCTCTTCTAGTTTCCTTTTTAATTGAGATTTAGTTTTTCATATAAAATCTGATTTTTGATGGAAAATATAAGTGATCACAGATTTTCATTATTTTTGCTCTAGCTCTTCTAGTTTCCGCTTTAAATGAATTTTAAGTTTTCATATAAAATCGATTTTTGGTAGAAATAGTGATCACAGATTTTAATCCTTTTGCTCTAGC
>MINK01175076.1:201-11127 GCA_001735545.1 Phormia regina
TTATCAAAAAATGAGAAATACAAATTTGGTACTTTTTGGAAATTCAAACGTTTAAGGGGTAAAAATCGTACCTATTTTTGGTACATTTATCATAAAACATTTTTTTATATTTATTGAAATATTCATATGAGGATTTTAATATGGGATACTACTACAATTTAGAAATTCATTGGAATACTTTTTTTGGTACATCAATGGATGAAAACAAAATACCAAAAAAGGGGTAAAGGCGGAAAATCACATTTTATTCTAACTTAATAATGAATTTTCAATTACATTAAACTTAGAAACATAAGATTAAGTAGTTCTATGTGGTTAAGAATTCACAAAAAGTGGAATTCATGGTACCTAAAGATATATGGTCCTATGATTAAGAAATCAAAGGAAGGGACTTTTTTGGTACTTTTTGTTCTTCTAATGGTACTTTTTCATTTTTCATAAAAATATTAATTTTAATTTATATTATTATTCAATAAAACCAGCGCAATGCCGGAACAATCAGCTCTTAAATAATAATTAAGAAAGATTTGATTATAAATTAGAAAAGCTTTTTATATTACGATCCAATTTTTTCATTGTATATATAAATATTATCCGTTATTATAATATGTGTTGATTCGGTTTTATTGTATTATTTTCACCCAAAAATTTAAAACATGTTAATCATATTTACAAAAATTACATGTTGTGAAGGATAATTATAATTTTTTTTAACCGCCAGCAAAATTACCATAAGCAAAATCGCTCAGTTCAAATATAGAAAAATTCAGCAAAATGAAAAACTTTCAAAAATTTTCATAAATAAAAATCGAAAATTTGTCAAAAATAATTAAAAGAAATGCTCAAATATTTACAAAAAAGCACCCAAAAATAATATTCTTCAATATGGTACTTTCTGGTATGAAAATTTATGGCTGATTATACAAATCAGTCACATTCAGAATTAAATTTCGTCTAGATAAGATCCAGGTGTAGATATTTTCAACTCTTATGTATTTAAATTCCAGCTTCGCAAAATATAACTTTTTAGCATAAAAAAAAATTATCTATATACTTTGAAAAAATTACCATAACAATTTGTTTAAAACAAAAACAATTTATAACAACAGATTTACAAAATTATGCCCTAAATAATAAAACTTAAACAAAAACATTGTTATCATGAACATAGTCTTATTAATATTAGTGAAAATAAACATAATGTTATTGTAATGTCGTAGCCATCTTTTTCATAATTATACAGTGAATACTTATCAAGTGTTTTGCATAAAATTTCGAAAAAAGTTACTATTTAAAAAAAATACCAAAAGTAAACAATTTTAAAAAGGTACAAAATTTCAAAACAATGATGAGAACAAATTATTGTCGATCAAACCCGACCGACTGAAATACAAACATTGAATGATAAAACTAAAACAAAAACATTGTTAAATTAATGAAAATTTTCAATGAGAACATTATATTGTTGTAGCGATAATACCGTAACCGTATTTTGTGGAAAATTTTATAAAAAAAATTGTGATCAATTCTTGAAAAAAATTTTATAGAAATACTTTACAAAGGACCGCGTCTTAATACACTGAAAAATCTTTCGGAGGTTACATAACCATAACCAGCTTAAAAACAGTTCTAGTTCTAGCAGGGTATGGAAAAAATCGGATCACAAACGATATTTTAAATTTCGTCGCTATTATAAATTGTCTTCGAAATTTTAAAAATTTAAATAAAATTTTTTAAACAAAATTAAATTTTTTAAATAAAATTTGTATTCTTTACTTTTCAAATTTGAGTTAAAAACATAATCCTACAAAAAATAGTTTTTAATTTGTGGTTATGAGGAAGCTTGCTATTTTACGTTTGAAAATTGTTGTTGTTTCATTTTTACCAATAGCAAAAAAAAAAACTGTAATTAACTTGAATAAATTTTTTTTCGAAATTTTATAAAATAAAATTGAACTAAAAAAGTTGTATTCTTTACTTTTAAAATTTATGTTAAAAATATAATTTCAAAAAAGAATATATTGTATAGTTTGTGGTTGTGAGGAAAATAATTATTTTGAGTTTGCAGATCGTTGTTGTTATTTCATTTTATAATCATTATTTTAAGTAATCTATTACATGCACAATTACAATTAACCGGTAATTCGCAATTGAAATTTTTATATAAAAATACTGTAATTAATTTCGACTAATTCGTTTCGGATTACTTCCCGAATAATATTATTATTTTTACATTTAAAATTACAACAAACAAAAAAACAAATAAATAAATAAAACTCATTTTAAAAATTGGTGTTAAATTCACTGATAAAAATTATATACGGAACGAATCAAAAAAAATAATAAAAAAATTAACGTTCTCCCTACTCTGCCAATTAGTATAAAAGCCATGGTTTTTCAATATTTAGCGTTAAGGATCTAAACTTAGCCCCAGCGCCCGAACATAATCGCTTATTACACATACATAACACGAACATCAACGAAACACTCAGCTTAGAGAGCAAAACAACGAAAAAACCCATTTAGTATGTTAGCTTTCGACAGAGTAGGTTCATGTCGTTTTGTTTTTAAAATTACATACAATGTGAATGTTCTTTTATAAAGAACATAACTCACAAACACATACTCGCTGATCTAAAGACATATTTTTTGGTCTTATTGCTTAATTCAACTCATTGGTGTTAAATTCGCTGAAAAAATTATATTGCGAACGAAACAAAATAATGAACGTTCTCCCTACTCTGCCAAATAGTACGGAATTCATGATTTTTCAATATTGAACGTTAAAGATCTAAAGATATATTTTTTGTTATTATTGCTTTATTCAGCTCATTAAAAAAGCTGCTGCTCGATAACTAAACTTAACAAAAAATTTTATTTACCATTTATTTAATGATGTCATTAGTCCTTACCTAAAAAGAAAAAGAAGAGAAGTATTGGATAAGTATAAAAAAAATCAACTAAAAATAATTTTAACTATAATTTCATTTATATAAAATTCCAGATTCTTTTGAATTTGATTATAAAAAATAATATTTAATTTTTAAACCTAAATAATAAATATTTTCTAGGAACTGGAAAAAAAGTCCTTTTTTTACAAATTTTAATGAAAATAATTTCATCATCTAAAGAAAATAAATTTTAATTACATTTCTCTTTTCAGTTGAAAAAGACCCACCCAAAAAAAACAAATAAATATTTCAACAATAACAGTAAATTATTTTTTGCAAAAAAAAAAAATAAATAAATATAATAAACATTTTAAAATTTAATTTTTTTGGAAAAATTTCAAAACCCACATTATGACAGACATCTGTCAGTTTTTTGTGAAATACATATAACAAATATTATTTTAATGCCCACAGGACATTAAGAGGAAAATATGTATGTATTTAAACACCAAGCAAAAACCAAAAAAAAAAAAGCAATTTACTTAACTCTTTATTTATTATATCACTTATATTTTTGGTTATTTGTTTATTTATTTATTTTTTATTTAAAAATAACAACAAAACAGCTGCTTTAGACGCAACTGAAATATGAATGAATGAGTGAACGTTTTATGATCATATATGAAACATAAATAACTGAATAAATTGTAATTTACAAAATAATACCCGGACTATAAACAGTTATTTTGACAGCTGACAAATATCAAAAATAAGTATAACTTTAAAATAATAGAAATTTATGAAATAAATGACAGCTAAACTAAAGGCGATAACAGCAAATTTATAAAATTATTAAAAGTATAAATTTATTAAATACAACTTTTAAGGCATTCATACAAACAAATACACATTTAAATCCTACTAAGTACTTATGTAAACATATGAACAAAAATAGTGACATTCAGATAATAAAAATATTATTAAATCAAGACATCACTTTAAGGTATTGAGGTATTTTGTTGACAACAACAAATATCTCTAGCTATATATGAGATCAGCGCCAACTCTTTAAAAGGGCATCCCCGCTTCTCAAATCAATACGAATTTTTTTATTTTAATATTTAATAAAATTGTTTAAATAAGGTATTACATACTACTATAATCATTTGTTTAAACAAAATATTTATATTTTTTATTATTATTATTTTTTATTATTAAATATTTAATAAGTTTTATGTTTAATTAGCGGAAGTGTTAAATGTCATTGAGACTGTAATGAACAAGGTAAAAAAAAAAAAAACAGCAAATAATTTAAAAAATTATATAAATATTTATATAGCAAATATTGTATTATTCCATTAGATATTAAACATTTTTTTTTAATTTACAAGTTAATTAAAAAATCTATGTTAATATTAAAAAAAAAATTATAAGCTGAAAAGAAGTGTTTTTTATTATTAAAATTTAATTCATTTGATTTAAAATTTCCATTAAAATGGAAAATTGACATATTTTATAATTATATAGATCACGGTGTCATATAAATAGTGTCATTTGGAAAATTTAGTTAATTAGAAAATAATTAAACCCCCTGTCATTTATAGGTTTATATGATGTATTATAACATAATAATGATTTCGTTTATAATAAAGATTTATTTTTATTTTTTGTTTGAATAAAGTCATATTTCCTATGAAGATCATTATGAAGAACTTACTACAAATTTTGTAATAAAATTTCGGTTTAATTGAGAGATTTTTAGATCCATAATTTCAATAGCTGTTTAAAAAAAATCATAATTTTTTAGGCAAAGGTCGATAGTTACTTCATACTTATACAGTCACTCACATTTAAATTCGGGCAGACGCATAACGAAAACTTCTAATAATTATATTTATGTTTTGACAAAAATATTATACAATCATTTCTTTTTCATTTTGCCACAAAAACTCTTTTATTTAAAAATAACAAAAAAAGTTTATTTCAAATTCTTTTATGAAATGTACACAAAGGCAATATTAAAATACAACGACGAGTTAGTACTTTCTTGCGCCACCTTTTTTGATTTTTAACAGCTTGTAACCGTCTCGGCATCGATTCCACTAATTTTTTGCACACATCGGGGCTTATTTCATTCCACTCTTCCTGCAGAGCAGTTTTCAAGAGTTGAATTGATGTACACTGCCTGTCCTGCAACCGACGACCTAATTCGTCCAACAAATGTTCAATGACATTGAGGTCGGTACTTTGTGCAGGGATTTTGATTACTTTCGGACAGTTATAAAGCAACCAATTCTTTACAACATAAGACGAATGCTTTGGATCGTTGTCCTGGTAGAATTGGAAATTACTTTCAATGCCGAGTTTTCTAACGCTTTGTTTTAGATTTTGCTTCAATATTGTTAAATACATATGCATAAAATACATATGTTAAAAAAATAATGCATAAATACCATCAATGAAATCTAAATTGCCAACTCCTGAAGCCGCCATACATCCCCAAACCATAACGGACCCACCACCGTGCTTAACAGTTTTTCTTAAAATGTTGCCTTGCAGCTCTTTGTTTGGTTTGCGCCACACTTTACCCCTTCCATCACACCCAAATAAATTAAATTTACTTTCGTCGGTAAACAATAATTAAATATCAATAATTAAAAAGATGAAAATGTTATTTTTGTCCCCACTTACTGTGCTCCAAAAATCAAAATCCTAAGCCATATACTGACGAGCAAAAACAAGCCGGTCATTTTGGTTTTTCTTCTTAGGGGCTTCTATCGTGAAACTCGGTCATGGAAATCATTTTTCAAAGAAGTCGTATTATTATTTTAGGGTCTACCTCCGTTCCAGAAGTTCGTTTTATGATTATAATTTTTATATTTATTATTATAATTATCATGTATATTTTTACACTGATAATATAATCCAATCATACTAAGTAGGACTATTTCATCAGCAACATCTTTCGCAATAATTAGTGGAGATATTTTAAGATAGATGAATGCTGGACTCTAAACAGTCAATAATCATGTTATATTCAGTGAACAAAGATGCTCTTGGAAACATTTAATCCCTTATTTTCTATTCATAAGATGATATGCCTCTATGCCAGTTGGATTTGTTTATCTGGAAATCAAATTGATTCACGAGATAAACACATATGGCCTGCATGGCCTAGGAAACTTCTCTCTCTGTCTTCGTTTATACTGTCCTTTTTTTTTTTCTTGACTTTATTCTGTCTTTCACATACTTTTACAGGTAACACAAAGGGAACTATGGACCCAAGTTGCAATTGGAGAAAGCCTGAGCAACGTGACCTAATTATCCCAGCTCCAAATTTGTGGCCATTGCAGTAATGGAATGGTTCACCAGTGTAGGTTAAAAACCAATTAACAACCGAACTCGTCGCCAAAGTTCCATTTGAGAACCAGTTGACACCACCAGTTTAAAATCAATTTCCAATTAGCAGTCTGTGGCTGATCGGTTAAGGCTCAATTATAGTACCGTAAATGTAAACAGAACGTAAGTGGATGATCACTAGAAAATAGTAAATGTATCCTGAACTTTGTTGCTGTTTTGTACAGTGATGTCAATTACACATATTTCCAATATGTCTCAATTTGTTTAAAAATCGCTAGATTTATCGGTTTGCATTTTATTGCTTTAAATTTTAATTTATTGATTCAACTCTAGGCTTTGTTTAAATTATTTTAATTAGTGCAATTGACAATCTTCTTACAGCGATTTTTTACGCAGATTTGGTATTATTGAAAAAAAAGAACTGTCAACACTGATCCCATGTAAAAGTGATATTTTCATCCTATATAAAGTTCCAGAACTGGTCATTAGTCACATGAAAAGTTAAAAAAAATTCTTTCCTCTAGGGATATTAAAAATCTATGAAATTTAGAAAAATGAAGTTACGAACATTAAAGTCCTTAGCTTAAAGTGTTAGTGTGTATACTTTAATTGATTTAAAACATAATAGAACATATTTGTGGACAGAGGGACGAACATAATATAGTTAGTATATAATTTAATAATGATCTATGGTGAATGGTGTATTATTAAGTATTATTTCCTCTAGCTGCATACAGATTTTCATTGTAATGGTTTAACAGCATTCTGTGGTATCAATAAAGCCTTGAGCTAAGTAATACATTTTATCCTTTATATAAAAAATGTGTAGATAAAAGTCATTTTTTTATGACTCATAAATCGATTGAGTGACCATAATGAAAATTACAAATGTACAATTATAATAGTAAATCACTTATATGTTTAGCCAAATTATTTTAAATCATTTTGGTGTCTGGTATAGGAAAGTATTTGTGTTAAATAAATATTGTCTCTTTGCTAAAAAATGTTCTGTAAGGATTGTAATTTAGCTATATAACATTTAACATATAAAAATCTCAATATTCTGAAACTGTGAACTAAACTTTAAATTTTCCTTAACAAATATTAGGTTCCTTATGTTTTACCTGTCATAATACCAATCTTTTGTAACATTGTAGATCAACATTAAAAAATTAAATTCCAAGTGAATTTTCATTAAAAAAAACGACACACTATTCAATTAAAATTTTGTCTGATATTAACCGCTCTCTCTCTCTCTCTCTTTAAAAACACTTAAAAAAATCTTGATTATGAAATAAATATTTATGTTATGGCATTTTAAATGTCAAAGTTGTAAAAATAAATAAATCTTCCCGGTTCTAACACAAAAACCTTTTTAAGAGTTTGGTTAATTAATTTAATGGCTCTTAAAAACATCAACCATAAATTTTCTAAAAAAAAAATATTTCAACTTAAATACACCTCAAAACTTTGAAATTACACACCCTATTTTTATGAAAAGTTAGAAACTAATAAACACACACACACACTCATACAACTACAAACTTAAATTAACCACAAAAATTAAAGGTAAATAATAAATAAATATTTTACAACAAAACCATTAAAGTTTGAAATGAAAAAAAAGTTTTACCTAAGGCTACAAAACTAAAAACAAAAAAATAAAATAAACTTTTTTATATTTTCTATGATATATAGTTAAAAAAGTTATAATGGACAATTTTTTTTGAAAAATTGGAATAGTGTTTTAATGGTCATAAAGATCTTACGCACAATTGAGTTTTACTCAATTCAATTTTTTTTATGTTTACTATATAGTGCTGCTGTGTTGCATTTTCTTACTACAGTGTATGTGCATGAGCGCGTATCCTGCCTTAATTTTATCTATGAACTTACAAAGCTTGCCAGCCCATGTATTTTTGTTGTTTTTATTTTTCTTTTGTTTACTTGGCACCTAGTGTAAAACGTCATACAAATAAACAAATATACACTTTGAAAAAAAGGAGAGATAAACAAAATATAGTATAACTAACAAACATTTATACCCAACAACAAGTCGGTGTAAATAAATAAATAAACATGAGTAAAGTCAACCATTGAAAGAAGAAATAATATTCCCTACAGCCAATGTTGTTGGTCGGTGGTGTATGTATGTAGTTGAAGATATAGTGTTAGTTGGAAAAGACAACACATAGGTCTTCTAAAATTGAAAGCAAAGAACATGACTTAAAAAGAACTAAGTGCATTTTAGGCGGCTTACAGTGGAACTAAGAAAAGGAACCAAAAGGTAAAAAATATCAACTGTGAAAGTAAGGACTAAGAGAAAAACCCGTAATATGGTCATATATTATATATAAAAGAGTAACGTCAGTAGACTGACTAAGTGACTAACTGACTGACTGATTCATCATCTCACAGCCCAAACGGCTGAAGCCAGAGAGACAAAATTTGGACCGTGGGTAAGTCTCCTTCCATATAGATTCATGAAGACGGGATTTTTGGAAATTCGAATGATTAGGGGTTAAAATCGGTAACCTTATAACTCGCAAAATAATAATGATACAAAAAAAAATAAAATAGTTATCTGGTACTATTTTGAAAATCAGCCGTTTTAGGTAGAAAACGTATAAAAACTGTATTTTGGTACTTTTTTGGCACCATATGTATCTTTGAAATCAATGAAGATACAGATAAAATTTATGTCGTATTCATAACTTATCAAAAAATGGGAAATACAGATTCGATACTTTTTAGACGTTTACAAACGTTTAAGGGGTAAAAATCGTACCTTTTTTTGGTACTTTTTTCATAAAACATAAAATTATTCAAACTTAATAATGAATTTTCAATTACATTAAACTTAGAAACATAAGATGAAGTAAATGTAGTTCTATATGGATAAGAATTCACAAGAGTGGAATTCGTGGTACTTAAAGATATTTGGTCTTATAAGTAAGAAATCAAGAGAAACTTTTTGTTTTTCTAATGGTATTTTTTTTTAAATTTACTGTAATATTTAACCTAGAAACATGAAATTAAATTCACATGGTCCGACGTTGGAAAGAATTTACAAAGGGGGACTTTGTGGTATTTTTTCGATATTTGAATGGTACTTTTTGAATTTTCTAAAATTATGAACCTAGAAACATGAAATTAGGCTTATGTGGTTCTAAGTGAATGAGAATCCATAACAGCGGAATTTGTGGTATTTTTTTGCTTTTCTAATGGTACTTTTTGAATTTCCTGTAATATTCAACCTAGAAATATGATATTAAGTATACATGGTCCTATATGGGAAAAATTCACAACAGCGGCCTTTATGGTACTTTTTTGTTCTTCTAATGGTACTTTCTGATTTTTTTTTATAATTATGAACCTAGAAAGATGAAATTAGTGAATCCATTAGAGGAGATTTTATGGTACTGTTTTGTTCTGATACTGATAGTACTTTTTGAATTTTCTATAATTTTTAATTTAGAAAATTCATTAGGGGACATTGTGGTACTTTTTCGTTCATATGACGGTTTATTATATTTTAAAGAATTTCAAGGTCAGTGATTCCATGTCAAAACGAATTCTATGTCATGTTTTTTATAAAAAAAATTAATTTTAATTTATATTATTCAATAAAATCCGCGCAAAGCCGGTTCAATCAGCTCGTTTAATATAAATCATGCTATATAAAAATTTAATAAAGAAATGGTGTCAACTTGATGCCAATTTAGCGTCGATTTGCTATGAGACTTGAATGCATAGTGTTAAGTTTGAAGTCATACTTAATGGTATCTTTCTCAACACATATGTGGTCGATTTTTCTCTGGATGCAAGTTGGTATAAAAAAAAATTAAAATATCCTGGTAACAGGTCATATTAGTTTTTCTAGAACACTATTCCATGATCTCATAAAATATATTTATTAAAGTGTTTCGTTTTAAATGAACGAAATTAATATTTATTTATTTATTGCTCGTTCTAGTGAAACCTACCACAACCTCTGGCTGGAATCGAAACCACAGACTCTAAGCTGACAACTAGAGTGGGCCAATTAATATAAAATATTTCCAATTAATATTAAATACTGCTCTTAAAAATGTTGAGTTCTTTTTCCCGATTTCTTTTTATGTTTTCTTTTATTTGGAAATTTGTATATCATATGAAAGGAATCCTTACGGAATTTACACTTACATATAGTTCCATGAAAATGTTTGGTAAAATAATTGGTGGTTTATAAACAACTTTAGTAGGCTTCATCCTTGTATAAACTTCACTTATATATTGACAAATGTTTAAAAAACGAATCGTTACATATATTCGGAAATGAACTCGAAAATCCAATAAAATTGGATAACTTTTATTTGGCTCTGGACAGACTCATGTGGTTAGAGTGATTTAACAACTTTTTATAGATTAATTTTAACGATTTTACCGAGGATATATATTTGTTTCCGAAATCAAAATTATTGAATTCCGTGACATAAGGATAGGCTTTTATATAAAAGATTGAAATGTGAAAGAATAAGAATGATCTATCTTGACAAATAATAAATACATCGTATCAGTAATTTAGAAATTCTATATTTCATTACATTTATTGCAACCACTGTTCCATGCTGCTTAAAGCAATGGCCACAAACTTACTCACATTCATGAAATGATAAGTCAAATATTACGTGTA
>MINK01175077.1:0-13224 GCA_001735545.1 Phormia regina
CAAGTTTTGTTCAAAATTTGGCGTGCCCCACACCTTCCATAAAATGGAAAATTTTCTTTTTGTTTTAAATTTATCAAAAAAAACATTTTTTTAAATAATTACAAAACTACCCCTTTGCGTAACATAGGACATCATCATGTATCAATGTCTATAAGTTTACCAGCACAACAATACATGTACATAAATTTTCACACCAATAAGCCAAGAAAAAAATATAAAAATAAAAGACAACTTTCTAAAGGGTCTCTTTAAACAACGTTTTATTTTATTTCTCAAATCTCTGTTGATTTTTGAATTTATTACAAAATTTCTTAAGGCTTTACAGTAAAAAACTTGTTTAGTTTCGTAAAATTCTGGTTATTTTAGTTATAACCCGATTTTGTTAGTATTATTATTGTTAAAGTTCTTTTGTCATCATTACTGATAATTATCTTTATGAAGTCATTTCAAAAGATTATTTTCTATAGACTACGTGCATAAACAATGAAAACAACCTTGAGTTTTAAACTATAAATTTGGGTTAAATCTTTGTCATAAAACTATGGCAATTAAACTAGATTTGTTAGTGTAATGTATATACTTATATGTATATTTTTCTATCTTTTGTTGTATAAAATATTCTTAAAATTAAACGTGTATTTATATTGTTGTTGGAATTGTTGCCTTTTTCCTACAAATCCTTTTAAACCCTTAAGTCATTTTGAAGTTTAAACTACCAAGATTTTATGGTTTAATTTGTAAGAGAAAATAGTCAATTGAAGATGGTGTAGAGATTTTCTGTTTTTGAAATAGTATTTTTTTTTCTATATAAATGTTATATTTCTTATGGTCAGTTTGTTTTTGTAGAAATCAATTAGCCAAGTGACCACATGTCATTGTTACTCCTACTAGAAAAGATTTATATGTATGTAAGTTTAACTGAGGGTTGGTCTTATTGTATTAAATTGGTTAACCTTCTTTAGAAATGAGGTTACAAGGTATTTAAAAGAAATACTTACAATTTTATATTGAATACAAAAATTTGTTACGAAGATACATATATTTACATTTTTAATAAAAAAAATAAAGGTTAAAAGTTTAAAAATTGTGGAACCATTTAGAAAATAAATATTAATATACCGCCTGGAATAATATTAGCTGGAGTGTGTAGCAGATGAACGGATGTCTCCAAAATGACCACCAAGAGTGTGAAAAAACATACTATGGTTAAAAAGATATATATTTTTTTTTTTTTAAATTGTTAATTTTTGGCTGAGACTAAAGTTTTTCTTTTTTTAAGTTATAAAACTTTTCATAATATTATATTTTTTGGTTTTTGCATAAACATAATTTATATTGTATTTATAGGTTCACTAACATTTCTTTAAGAAATACAAAACACTAATAAGAACAGAAAATTAATATATTAAGATATGTTAGCTTTTTTCTGGGGGTCTTTTAGCCTTTTTTGACCCTTCACCACAGGTGTAAACTTAATATTTTCTGGATCCTTCTCAGAAATAATAATGTCATTGGACCATGTCAGTATGCCGGTTAAAATGGCGTTTAGGAAGCTCTCCGATAACTGCCATATAATATATAAATATAACAAGCTATTGTTAATCCTTTCGATAATCGGTACATAAATGGTGGAGATATGCTTAAAAATCGGTTTTTAGATAGCTACCGATTTGCTATGATCATTATTATTATTTTAATAATAATGGTTTGAAGAATTTATTTTATTTAGATTTATAAATTGGAAAGTATGAAAGCATACATCAAGGCGGACATTTTATTATCTGTCGGTAAGATAGTGAGAGTATTTCATTTAAAGTCCAATTTTACTTTCTTTTTCTTCACTGCACTGGAGTTTAAATTATTTGTTTGTAGCATACTTCTCGGAAGCATAAAAGTATTGAGGCAGGATATAATTAATAACCTGTGGTGACTGTTGCGTACAAGTTACCTAACCTACTACATAAGGTTAGCGGAATTTTTGTTAAAAAAAAAATTATAAAAATAGTTAGAAGGTAAATAATTCAAAAGCAATGAACAAAATCTATAAAAGAAGAACTTCTGCTGCTCTTTTTAACCACTAAGTATTGCTTTCAAAGACAACACAATGTTATAATTAGAGAATTTAAAGTTAATATTTCTAAATAAAAAACCTGTCAGTACTGTTTTAGGAAAAAAGTTCAAAAATTAATTTTTTGATAGAATGGGTCTGCAATACTTTGGTATATTTATAAATTAAAACTACACAGTAAAAGATATTTAAATTTTTTATATAATTATTACCCAATTAACATATTAAAAAGTTCGTACCTTTGTTTTTTAACAACTTTAAAAAAAGTTAAATTTGTTCTTTATGTTAATGTAAAATATTTTGCTAAATTAAAATAAAAAATATTAAAACTATTTCGAAATTAAAAAAGCAACTAAGTAATTGGAAATATATATCATTAAAAATCCTTAAGATGGCGCTAATTATAGAACGCTTTAAAACTTTAATACTCAAAATTTCACAAATTAGATAGAGTATTACAAAATATTATAAATCAAATAAAAAAGACTCGGCTCAGACTTCAGTATTTTACTGACAAAAATAAAATTTCACCTGAACGTATGTTATGAATGTTTCCACAATTTATGAACCGATCATTCTGAATTTCAATAGAAAAATTCCCGAAACAATTTCCAATCGTTTGATATATACAATAAAAATGATAGTTATGGGTGGATTTTATAAACACCATTTCAACCGACACCTGGACAGAGAAGGATCTTAAAAATTTTGCTCTATGATGAAAATTGTGAGCGAAGTTTTTTTTTTGTTGACTTGCATAAATAAAGGTTATACTATATACAGTTTTATAAAAATGTGTCAAACTATTCAATAATAACAGAGATATATAAATGAAATTGTTTATATATTTTTAAGTATTCATTAAATCAAAATCTAAGTATTTTCATCAATATACTAGCTTTTTCCTAAAAGAAAAAGTTTAAAAATTAATACCCTTAATGCAATAATTATTTTGGCATTTTTAAATGTATTTAAAATTTATGAATGAATAAATGAAATGCACTCAACAAGTGTTTGCCAAAAAAGTAAAAAAAAAAAAACGAAAAAATAAACCCCAATGAAAACGAAAGTGAAATTAACCAAAAAATATAAATAAAAAAACTGAAATCACTGATTAATATTCATTTTTAACACTTTTCCAAACAAAAATAAAATAAAAAATGAAAAAAATAATAAACCCCAAAAGCAATAAATGAACAATTAAATGAAATTTTACGCACAACTTCCAAAAAAAGAAAAAAAAAAAACTGAAAAAAGGAACGAACATTGACATGAAAATGAGGATGATTGTAGCAGCAACAGTCCAGCTGAGTATGCCAAAAAATATGCAACAGTGTTATTATAATAAACACACACACACACATAAATATAAACGCACGCATATGAATGCACAAACAATCATACAATGCTATTTACCACGGCAACGAAATAAGTAGTAGTAAAACGCGTGTGTATTAATAAACACCAACAATAAAAGTGAACTTAACATTTTTGTTCGGCGATTTTTTTTTTTCATTTTTTAACTGGGGACCACATTAAAAAATCCCCAAAAAATATGCAAAATAAAAAACAAGCCGCTATGAAAGAGGTACATTTTATAGTACAAACGGCCGAAAGAAGAATAGTGTATGAATGAATTTGGAAACTTTTGGTGGAATGGGTGATAAAGGAAGAGAGTGAAATATATATGGATGGCACAGTAATAATAAACATGTAGTAAAATTTGTGCTTTTTTATTCTTTCCTCGTGTTTTTTTTTCGCTTTTATTTTTTGGTAAACACTATGAAATACAATGAGTACAGTGAAATTTAAACAGACGGAAGGACAGACAGACATATGTATAAATGTACTGATAGATAAACAAATACGACAATGACCCCATTCCAATGAAATGTCCAACAAAGATAATTTTAATAGAGTAAGATGAATTAAGTATACACTTCAGAAATATTATTTAATTAATTAATTAGGAATTCAGAAAATTATGATCTTAAATAAAGATTATATAGTTAATATAGAATGAAAACTTTAAAATTATGTATAAAATTCTTATATCCATTAATATAAATATAGGGATAAGGGAAATTTTATAAATTAAATAGCAAAGGTGTTTGAAATTAAAATAATTAATTGCTAACATATTTATTTGAAAGTAGCAAATAATATAACACAACAAAATACCGATTCAGCAACTTAAGGTGCAGACAACAACAAGTGCTAACGACAAGTAGAAGAATAAAATTCAACGTATAGTAAAAAGTGTTAAGCGAATAAGTGTAGACAAGTTTTTAAACCCGATATTACGACAGGAGGCCCAAGTGACGATAAACATTAATATAACAACAATAATAAGCCATTTATGCATAAAAGTAGACTCATACATACATATGTATGTATATAGTATAAAAACTTCTCAATACCATTCAACACTCACATACTTATTCACATATATTAAAACAAGGGAACCGAGTATATTAAAACTCCATGCCAGAATGAAACCCATTCAGTTAAAAAAAATATAAAAAAACAACAATCAAAAAAAAAAAAAAACAATATTGCTCATAGTATTTTAACTCATTTGCTTAAACATATAGCATACATTCAGGGGCATATATATTCATATGTATTATAAGCAAAAACAAAAAAGTTTGCCGGCATTAATGGGTGCCAATGTCATTTTTCAAGGTCAATTTGTAATTGCCGATAATGAAAATTATTTATTTACTTTAAATTTTTTTCACAAATTTTCTCTCACTTCATTTCATTCTCATAATAACATTTATTATTGTATGTGTGGGTATATGTATATTGTTCTCATTTTCAGAAATGACCCCATTTGATTATTTTCTGCTTTTGGTTAATATTTATTATAGATCAAAATATAAAGTATTAAAAAATTGTACTGTTTATATGACAAAACATTATTAAATATATATTTTTTTTATTTTTTTGTCATTTTTTTTTTACTATTATTTTAATTTTAATTTTTTCATTAAATGTCGGTTTGATTAAATAAAAAACATTAAAATTTTTGTTAAATGATTATAGTAAATATATGTATTTATAAATGTGTGAGAGTATATAAATACAATATGTTACTATTATGTGGCCAAAAAAACAATAAAAATTAAAATGAGTAAAAAATATAGTTGTGCCGGTTAGTACTGTGGTTTATTAGGTATAATATGTCATATCTAAATGGAATAATTTCTAACTTATTCTTAAATGGTTCCAAGTAAGATAAATTTATAGAAAGAGAGCGTGATGTTTATATCCACTATTAAGTTTTTCAAATATAACATTATATTTTTTTAACTTCCAAGTTTATATCGACATAAGAGATATCAGTAGAAAATTATAAAGTGAAGCTTAAAAGCTTTTGATTAAATTTTTGGTCATATTTTTCACTTTTTTGGAAGTTCTTAGTAGCTACTTCCAAAAAAGAGAAAATACATAAATGTTGAGGTGGAAAAAAGATTAATAATTTCAAAAAATATTTAAAATTTACAAATTCTGAAGCGTTCTTATTATCTTGTTCTATCTTTCTATATCAAAGAAAGGCAAAACGAGAGAATGTGTTTGTGTACTTTATTTGTTTACGCTCTCAGTTGCTAATGTGTTTGTTGCTAGCACACACAGTGTTGCCACTTTAACACTTTCAGGACTAGATTTAACATTTAGAGAGATTAAATTTTTGATTTTTTCAAATTCACGTTCAATTTATCAATTCTGGAGCAGCAAATGGAAGTTGATACATTTTGCTTAAAATGGTGATTTTCGTATTTTCCATAATATTGAACCTAGATAAATGAAATTAAATGTTTTATGTCGATAAGAATTCATAAGGGGGACTTTGTGGTACTTTTTAATTTTCTTTAATATCAAACGTAGAACAATAAGTTTAAACAAAGATCGTTCTGAATAAATAAGATCCTATATTAAGGAATTTGTTGATGCTATTTCGTTCTTCTAACGGAAATATTTTTAATTTTCTATTACATTGAAATAAAATAAAAAATATATAGTTCTAAGTAAATGTGTTTCCAGAATTGAGGATATCTTTCTATTTAATAATTTAGCTAGAAATATGAAATTAAAGATGCATTTGAGAGCGAATGTTTGGTACTTTTCAAATCTTTTGATACTTATGTTGTTGACGAGCATATAAATATGAATTAAAATGAAATAACAATTCACAAGAAGGGACTTTAAGTTTGTTTTACTTTTGGTACTTTTTGAAATAAATTATCTAGAAACATAAAATTAAGAATTATGAATCTATGTGAGTGAAAATACACAAGCTGGTGCTTTGTAGTACTATTTTTTAAATAATAATTAAACTTTTCATGTTTCTACCCTCTTAGTATTAAGAAAAGTATTCCAAAAGCAATGAACAATGGAATTCAAGATTAAAGTGTTATTAAATTTTGTAACTGTAAGAGATGTCTTTTACATACTCGATATAGTCAAATTTGACACTCTGTATCAAAAACTACATTTTGCTTTACTCTGATATATTTTATAGTTTGAAGCACATTTTTCCACAATTATTTCTTAGTGATATTATTTTTTAAAAATCCATGTTTAAATTATAAGTTTCGCATGTATGATTTGAAAAAAAGTTTTTCTTACAATTAAATCTACAGTAAACACAGTTTCCTGTTAGCAGTAATTTAATAAAAAATAGTCTGCTAGTAATATAACATATGGCATAATTAAAAATCAATGTCATACCAAACAAAAAAAGAAAAGAGTAAAAAATTAATGACGAAATAAAATAATAGAATAAAAAAATTATAACCAAATTCAATGAAACGTCATGAAAGGTATTTAACCTGATTTTCATATAAACAGGCCACAAATTAATAAAAAAGAAAGAAAGAAACAATATAAATAAACAACAGCAAAAATAATATGCAAAAAATACTACAACAGCAACAACAACTACAATAAATGATATGAAAAAATTACAAAAAAAATAATAAAATGTAAAAAACCCAAAAAATAAAAAAAGTAAAATTAAAAAATGAAATGCATAAAATGTTATAAATATATACATTAACTTCAATATACTTACATTTGCAACATTTTATATACAACTACACTTTTAAATATACATACTTACATATAATCACATACAATTGCTCTCCCTTGCAGTTAAATTACCAAAAAAATAAAAAATAAAAATTCTCTTCGTACAAATAAAAGTTGCCAAAAAATAAAACAACAAAATATTTCCACATTTCGCGAAATATGATGAGTTTGTTTTTGTTTCTTTTTATTTTTATTTTTTTAATTTTTGGTGGTCATCTGAAGGCCATTGCAAGCTTATGGAAAAAAATGGTTAAAATAAAACATAGACTTTTGTGCAATGAAAAGAGAAAACAAAAATATTTTATATGTAGGTATGTATGTATGTATGTATTAATATGCGAGAGAGTGTGAGTACATTTACATTCATTCACATTAAAAATCCGTTCTTATTTGCACATTACACTGCTGTTGTATGAAGTATATTAAAGAACAGATGTATGATAGAATTCAAATAAACGATCGAAAATTCGTTCGAAAACTTTGTTGTTGAAATTCAGCAAGGTAAGTTCATAAATGAAGGATATATATCTAAAAAAAATTGTTTAGGCTTAAAAAACTGTAAATATCATGTGTCTATGTCCGGTGACATAGACACATGATATGTGTATCAAAAGATCAGAATTTTCTTCTAAAACGACCGATGGAGTGTGGCAGGTGACAATACACCAATGAGTTATATGCAAGATAAAGAATTAAATTTTATGTTCAGTAATTTCAAAATTATCTTAATTTGGACATGATTCTCAGAAGTATCAGCTCTTAAAAAACAATTAAAGTATAGTTTATTTACTTACGGCAAAGCAATAAAATGTGAGTTTTCTTAAATGAAATGAAAATATAATTTAAAAATAAAGAACAATAATAGCAAATATGTATTAGTAGTATTTCTTATAAAAATAAAAATACGCAATAAAAAATAAAATTTTCTTAATCCAACAACACCTAATATTTATTAATAACAAAAATTTAAAAATTCTACTAATAATATTACATTATCTACTTCAAGATTTTACTCCTTTAACATTGAATTGTTATGCTACTTACATACATACATACATGTGTATAAGACTGAGTGTATTAAAAATATTATGTTGTCGTCATCATACTCTCATCGAAAATATCGTCCAGTATCCGACTTCATAATACACGTGTGTTTGTTTATATGTATTATATATATATAAATACATATAAATATCCCATTGCTACTGTTGCTATTCCATTCTGCTATGGCTACTCCAATGCTATGACTTCACTTACTGTTGCTCATTTGAATCCCATTTAAGTATTTATTTCGGGTGTTTGTATTTATATATCTTTTTTTTATTTTTCGTGGTTTCTCATTGTTTGTGTTCTTTTTATTTTTTTGTTATTGTTAGTTTATCTTGTTTTTTATTATTATTTTTCGTTAATTTATGTCAATTAAAATTTAAACACTTTTCACTTTTGGCTCTCAACAGTGAGAACAACAATGGCAGGGGGTATCAGATTGTTGATGCTTTTGGTGGTATTTATTTGGACACCTTTTGGAAAAAAACTGCAGTAAAAAAAAATTCTGTGAAAATATTTATATGTATTTTACTACTTATTCACATATTAATATACATTTACTTGATAAATAAAACAACTTTATATTTATAAATACATATTAAGTAAATAGCGGAATTACTTTATTGATTGAGTAATTTACTTTAAAATTATTATTTTCACTATTATTATATAACTTATATTGGAGCCCCTCCCAAAATACTATGTAAAAAAAATTCTAAGAAAGAACAAACAAATTAGGAAACCAGTTGGTTCCGACGACTCTTCATGTTGACGTATGGTAAGGCGGAGATGGAAATGCATCTTTAAATAAAAGAGTATATATAATTTTTGACACGCCGCAGGGCTTGCGGATTATACAACAAAGAAATACGTGCATGAAGTAGAGAAACATAATATACTCTGGTGTGAAGCAATCAACCTAGATTATGTTTGGTACCTGATCACACTACCTCAATAACCTTCTATAGGACATATAAAAGTTAAATAGAAACTTCACATGTGTCTACATTGATAAAAATAAAAAACAAAAAACTTAAATCTTGCAGGAATAAATTATAAAATAAAATATTGACATTTAAATGTATAATAGGTCTGGATTAATTATGCTTCTAAATAACTGATTTTTGAAACGTATAACACTTTACCTCAAAAACTAACCAAATTATCAATTTTGATAAATTCAATAACAATCACAAACTCCGATAGATCGTGATATTTGAAAAAATAAAAATCCACTTGACAATTAATGACAAGATGGTGTACGTGAGTGAGATGGCTTAAAATAAAACACAAACATACCGCTACAACTAAAAAAGCGGGTAATATATCATACTTATCACGAACCATTAGCTAGATTTACACTTGGTATCGAACAATGTTTTGTATATAAATATTTATTTGAGGAAGTCATATTTATACTAAAATATATATATATTTTGCATTTACACTTTCTACAAAATTTTTGTTTTTACGTTGACTTTCTAATCAACCTAGATGTCTTTACATTGCTGTTAATATTTTATAATATATTAGTCAATTTTACTGAGTCTTAGATATACTTAATATTATTATTATTTTTTTTTTTCAGTGTTTAAAATACTTAAAGAAATATAAAATACTTGATCATCTATATTACTACCAGTCCTAAACAAAGATGTTACTTTTGTGCACCCAAAGGAGTTATTTCATATCTATTACACAACCTTAATCTTCATTTGAATAAAAATGGAAAAATTCTCATGTGGTAAAACCGCACCTTTGCTTACTTTTTGTTTTTGTACTTATAACTTACTTAAACATGCAAATAACTAAAGACAATAAGTAAACTATTATACATGTAGTCATATACATACATGTATCATTTAGTTTATTGTTTATTATACTTACCAATATATTCACATAAACACACACACATATATATATATAAATAGTTACAGATAAAATATTTCAAGTCATTTACCTCAAGGATTTCATTATCCTTATCACTATCGCCACTATACAAAAATAGCAACAAAAAGAATAAAAAACTAAAATTGAGAATAAAATAAGACGCCACAGAGACTAGGCGTCATCAAAGTAAATTTATAAAACAATAAGTAAAGGCGAGTAACAGTATACAAGCAAGAAAAAAAATTATATTGTCACATAACCAAGGACAATAATAATAATATACTGACAAACACACACATACTCGAATATTTCTTAATGTTTTCGTTTACACATTTGCTAAACGAGTAAATGTCCTTTAAGCTTAACTAACTACTTTAATTACAATGTGTATGTATGCATGTGTGTCTAAATATCTATATACATATGTGTAAATGTTTATTTACATACTAAAGTGTTGAAACTATTTTCTTGTGAGTTGTTTTTGTTGTCGTATGTTGTCATTGCCTTTGTTTTGCTTTAAGTCTCTTGAGAGAAATTCTTGTAATAAAGGACACTCCTTATGTTAAATACTTATACATTCTTCTTCTACTTATATCTAGAGTTTAGTATGACTTTTAATTGTGTATTGTTGTTACTTCTTCGTGCCATATTATTTGCATTTCTTTAACATTAAATTGTATGTCCTCTAATCTAAATATTTATATGGTTTATAAAAGGAATAAAAATTCTTTTGTTATTCTAAGTTTAAGGTGTAGTAAAATACCTTATAGGAAAAAAAATTATTTTGTATAGTTAAAAGGAAGAATTGTAAAATATTAAAAGGACACGTTTGCATAATTTGTTCATAAGATTTTCATACAAGATTTTAGTAGCATTGAATATAAAAATATTTTACATCTTTAAAAAGTTAAAGCAACATTTAAATTGAAAAAATAAATATAAAATATAAAATAAAACATACAAACTGCAAGAATTGAGAAATATTCAATATCTGAATATTACTCAATTCTTAAAAATTCAATTAATATCGTTATTAATATTATCATCTTAATGATTGAAGCAAAATCAAACAAAATTAGTTAATATGAGAAATGTCTTAATTTATATTCATTTTTAAATTTTTTTGTGAACAATAAATTTTATGATTCAACAAACTTGTTTCGTACTTTTAACTTAAAGTACAGATTTATTGAAACAATGTTATAACATTGAATGGAATAAATAATTCCAATGACAGTTTGTTGACTTTTAATAAGTTTAGGTGTTTATTGACCTAATAAACTTATAACTTGACACATATATTAGTCGATGTATTAAAGACTTTTATATATAAAATAAACACCCATAAAGGATTTTGTGTCGAATGCCTATTATAGAGACAGACATTATTAAGCTAAGGAACTATTCCTTGGATTAAAGTACTTATTTATTGAATAAACATTTTTTCTTCATAAATCAGTGAATTTTACGTTAAATTNTTGCTTTTAGGTACAATTTATNTTATATTTTGTAATTTTTTTATCNGCTCAGAAATACTTTTTAAATCGATCTAACGATGTCCGTTTGGCTGGCTGNTNAAGTGGCTGTTCATGTAAACCTTGNACACAAANTACAGGTCTCAATTTTTAAGATAATTCAATGAAATTTGNTACTTTTATGTAATAAGGACGAAGCCTATTGGAATTGTGATCGGTCCATTATTTCACGTAGTCCCACTACAAATGTCCCTTCGAAATAGGGTCTCAACAAAGAAATTCGGCGAAAAGGAACTCTATACAAGTTTTTATATTGGTCCCCAATTGACCAAAGCTCTCATATAACCCCTTATTCAAAAAATCACTTACAGGATTCGGCCTAAAGTGCATAAAATCATGTAGATGTTAGTACCAACCCAGTTTATATTTGTATATTTTACTTTTTAATAAAAGTCTGTAATTGACTTTATGTCTAATATATCCGATTTTTTTGTTTTTTGTTTAATAGTATAGAGTATCATATAGTCAAGGGTATCTAAATATCTTATATCTCGTTTTTATATTGTCGAATCGAATACTTATACGGATGAATTGGAGTACAAGCCACATTAATGACTATCGTAGTTTTTATGCAAAAAATATTATTGTGTTTAATTGTTCGTTGAATTTAAATCAATGTTTTCGTTGAATCAACGAATTTTTATGTTAAATCAAATAATTTTTTGAAAAAAATCTAAGGATCATATTTAACTTCATTTGTTGAAATTACTTTTGTCAATGAGTGTTTATGTGTGAATTTATCTGCAATTTGCAATTAAAAATTATAAATTTATTGGCAAAACTTTAAATCTTTTTAAAAGCACTTCATCGAATATACAAATTTACATCAATCACCACATAAACATATTTCCTACTAGGAACACATTTTTCTAAATAAAATAAATTCCTTTTCTTCCTTAATATTTATATTAACTAAATATACTTAATAGTCCTATCTGTCTACCTCAAACGTCTGACCATCAGTACAGCTCTTCCGACTGTCAGTGTTAATGTCACAATTTCATGTCACGCAATATTTAATTGAAATTAAGTTTACCGTGTTGATGTCTAACAAGACTTTAGGCATAAAGAAGAAACTAAGTCAGTCTGTATAAATAAAATACATACACATACTCATACACTCTAACATATGGTTTTATTACACTTTAACACAACTTATTTGTTCGAATTGACTATAAGTTTATTGTCTTTGGTTTAAGTATTTTTGATAAATTTCTTAAATTACGTGTTTCACTTTTATGAAATTTTATATAAGAAAATTATTGTTTTATTTAATAATGCGTGTTAAAGTCAAAAACATATTTAATGTTATAATATACACAAACTTTGTGACATGTTATAAAGTCATTATAATTAAAAATTGGAATGAGTGAGAGCTAATGTGGAATGTGGTCAGTCAATATGAACTTGTTGATAATGGGGTTAGTTTAAGAAAGAATTTGGTGGTAAGCATTTTATGTATTTAAATTAGGTGAATTAAAATATAATATGGAAGCTTTCTAGGTTTTTTTTATTAATTTTTTGTTTTATTATAAGAAATGTAATTTAAAAAATCATACGGAAATCTTGGCTACATTCTACATTTTATAT
>MINK01175078.1:0-16558 GCA_001735545.1 Phormia regina
TTTTTTTAACAATGTGTTATATATTGATTTATTTTTTATTAAATAATTCAATAAAAATGGACCTGAATTAAAACTACATATAATATTTTTTTATTCTTTATAAACTATTGAAGATATACGAAATGCATTTGTCCCTAACTGTACATCTAAAAATGCACCTACATTTTTCTACCCTCCTTTTCCTTTTCTCATTGTTATTTATTTTTCTATTTTACTTAAGTATGTATGTGTATAAATGTATTTATGTATGAGTAGCTGTCCATTTATCTATTTGTTTGTATGCGGGTGTTATTAATTCAATAACAGTAGTTTTTTTTCTTGTCTCTGCTCCTACTTTATTCTCTCCTGTCATTCTATATGGTTTTTTGCTGCCAATAATTCTTCTTCCAACTCTTATTTGATTTGTTAGAGTATTTGTATAAAACTCATACTTATATAAATGTGTGTCTGTGTGTGTGTGTGTGTGAGTAAATCTTATTGTGGCTTTATTTTATTCTTTCATTCATAATTTATCTTCATCTTGTGTTTGTGTGTGTATGCTTTTTTACAAGTTGTTTTCTTGTTTTTGTATTTGATATTAACCTAGTTCGTTTTGTTGTTATTATTGTTATCATTTTAATGAAATGTATGTTCAATTATGATTATTATTTTTTGTTTGTTTTTATATTCCTTGTTATGGGTTTTTGACTTAAGGAGTTCGTTGAAAGGTTTACAATATCAAACAATCCATTTATTTCCCTCTCTCTCTCTCTCATTTCTTATACGTTTAAATAGTTTTGCAAAAGCAAAACAAGACTCCAATATACTTTATTCCACATATATTTTACTTAACAAATCTTTACAAGTTATTCCATAAATTAAGGATGTTTTTAATAAAATCTACTTAGCACATATTGGAAAACTTTTAAAAGCTTGGTGATGTTTTAATAATGTACTTTAAATATTTAATATTATTTTGAGATATTTGTATATTTTCAAAAGCTATTATATTCATTCTGCTATAATAATAAATTTATAAAATTAATAATATTCATTGGAAAATTTAATTTTGTTTCTTTAAAAATTTATTTAATTTCTCAAACACAGATGCCTCTATTATCTTCACTTATTATTTTGTTTTTCTCTCATTTGTAGCTTTTCATTCCCTTAAATAAAATTAAATTAACATTTAAATATATGCTACATTACACACCAAATGCCTAAAAGTATGCTTTAATTTAATATTAAATATAAACGTCCATGTATATGCTGCATGCATTTCTTTGTTTAATTAATAGAAACTTTTAAAAGTACGTATAAAAACAACTATGCAAACAATTTAGTTTCTTAAATTTTTTATTGTCATTAAGTAATGTTCAAGAAATAGTTTTCTCTTTTAATTTTACCAAAAAAAAAAAAAAAACTTCTGCTTCTACTTTCGTGTAGTTTTTATTATTGCTGTTGAAGATTGTTGATTTTTTTGTTGCTCTTGCTGCTGATGCTGTTTTTTGTTGTTTGTTTGCAACCTGAATTCTGTAAATTGTGTATGACATACATTTTTCGGGGATCTAGGTTACTAGATTTTATGTTGTATAGTAATACTACGAAAGACGGCCTCAACATATACTCTATAGTATTTTTGTAGGAAACTATATATATACATTAATACATACATATGTAGATATAAATGTATACGTATATGTGTTTGTAACAAACCAACATGCGGTATATGCTCATTTACGTGAACTTGTGTCATACTCTACTTATCTGTTTTTGTATACGTTGTACTTGTGTTTGGGTGAGTGAATGAATTTAACTCTTTTTTTTCTCTGTTCGTACTCTCTATTTCCCATACCAGTTTTGTTTGTTGTTGTTGTTTTTTCTATGAGTTTATACAAGGGATGTAAAATAAATTTTATAAATTGTACCAAGATTAAAGGACACAACTCGGGTTCAAAATTAAAAATATTGTTATGATCAAATGTTATTACTCTGGATCTTATGATACGCGATAAAATTTTCAGAGTTCATTGAAATGTCTCCGAATGAACTAAACTTCTCAATGATCAACCAGTTCCAATTGGTGGAATGTATTCTTAGATTAGATTTTGGTAACATTGTGATGCGTTCATGTAAATATGGATTAAAATCATGATTCCAATTATATTGTATATTTAGTACAAATTAAAGTACTTTTCTCCCTCTAGAAATAAGTATAAATGTATCAACTTTGTTTTATATGCCCATTTTATGAATGTATGAGTGAGTGAGTGAATGTGGCTTAAACCAAAATAAAAGAATACAATTTAAATACAGCAATAACAACAACAAAACAAACTACAAGAGAAAAAACTCATTTATATTCAGAATGAATTTTTGTTTTATACTTTTTCATAGTTGCTGTTGATTTTGTTCTTGTTGTTACTTTTATTGTTGCTGCTGTTGTTTACTAGTCATAGTGTATGTATGAATATTTTTATTGCTGCTGCTGCTGTTGTTGTTGTTGTTGTTGTAGTTGAGTATTGCAATGTTTATTATTTTTTGTTTGTCTTTCCGTTTTGTTGTGTTTACTTTCAACTTTTAGTGTCCACTTTCATTTTGTTCGTTCATTTAGCAAGTTGTAGCTATTTTCCTTTTGTTTTTATTTTCATATTCATTCTTTTTCCTCATGTTTTTTGTTATAATCCTTTACGTAAAGTAAACTTTAATTCTATAATATTTGTATTTTAGTTAGTTATACCTCTTCTGTTTGCGTTTCCTTCCCTTTTCACTTTTTTCAGAGATTTTATTTTGTAAATATGTTTTAGTTAAATTTAAGCTTAAATAATGAAACTTCATACTTCGCTGTTTTTGTTGTATCATCACAGTTTCGTAATGTAAACAAATTTACGCTGACACTTTTTTCATTTCATTTCATTTTTTTTTTTTGATGGCCAACCAAGAAAATGATGAGTTTGTTGTTAATTTTTTAAATTAGTTTTATTTAACTAAGAAAAACTGTGAAAAAGTTAACATTTTTGTGATTTTCCAAATTAAATTTGTAGTTGTAAATAGTTTGAAAATTTCATAAAAGTTTAATTTTGATATATATTTTGCCATAAGCTTTTGTTAATTTTACCTGTGTACTCAAAACTAACCAATATTGATTTAAACTTTCGAAATAGGTCACATTATTATTATCAAACTCATACATCTTTATTAGATATCAGGAGTGTGTGTGTGTGTGTCTATATGCATATATGTATCTATATTAGTGTGTGCCTTTGTGGTTTTATTACCACATCTGAACTTTTGTACACTTAAATCAAGCACATATACACACAAACACATGAATAAATACACACATAAAACTATTTACAAAATTTACATTCATGCCCTTAAGCTAAACCTTAAACTTTTATTTAAATTCATAATAAATTTTTTCTCCAACGTGGGTAAATTGATAAATATCTTTAATATAGTTATTAATTTAGAATTTAATATGAAAACTAAAGATAAAAAAATCATTCTTGTGGCAACAATAAAACTGTAAAATATTTTTTCTTTAAATAACACTAAACTTAAAAAATATTGCATATATCAAGGCGCGCTTCATTATTTCATTGACTACATGAAAGTGATTTTAAATTTATAATTCATAAAAACCTTAAAAAATTCTCCATCGTACTTTTTTCATTCAATATCCGTTCATATCGTAGTAATTTCTTCTACTTATATCGATTTCTGTTGGATTTCCTTTTTGTTTGTTTAAATGATTCCAATATTCCCATAATATGGTTTTACGGAATGACCACAATCACTATGTTTTTTTTTTATTATATTTGTTTTGCAACGTTTCCTTCATCTCTTACTTACTTCTTCCTTATTTATAAAGTAAATTAAAGTTTTCTTGTTGCTTTCGTTGTTGTTTTGTTGGTGTAATTTCCATCAGATCCTGAATTTTTTCTTTATTCTCTTTTCTTTTTCTTCATTATATTAAGTGAGTATTTTTATAGTTAATTTTATTTAAATGCCATTTAAATATTGTAGCTGTAAAGTGTTGTACAACATATATAAATGATTGCTACATGTTGCTGCCACACATTAAGATCAGAAGTTTAAGAGAATGTTATCATATTTTCCATACATTATTGTAAAAAGCTAAAAACCTTGATGTACGAAGTTGTTATTTAAGTTTGTCTATGATAGTTAAAGTTTCGTGAAACGAAATCTTTTTATATCCACCATCAAAGAGATGGGGTTTTTTGAGTTTGTCATTACTTGTGTAAATAACATGTTGCTATATCTTTCCGTCTGTCTTCTTTTGAAAACTCAAACAGAACAACCTCCTAGATATATTATAAAATTAGAATTTGGCTTATTTTTAAAACTATCTGTCGTACAAATCCAAAAGGAGCCTGATTTTAAATTTTATACCAGGGGGCAGAGATAATTGGATTTATGTGATTTTTTTCTAAGCATTTTCCTCTAAATAAAAATACGGCTTATTTATAAAACTATATGTCATACAAATGCTTATATAGGCCTATTTTTATATTGGAGAGCGAAGATACTCGATTTTTATTACTATTGTTTTTTAAGGTATATTTTGTTTCAAGAAATTTTGATATTAATAATAAAAAATGCCTTTATATAATAACGAAATGGTTTTCTATTCCAAAAATTCAATTTTCAAAATATACAATTGCAAGTTTTTTTCTGAACATTGAATGAAACCATTGATAAAAAAATTTATCCGTTTCTTAACAAATAAATCATTTTGAGAAAGATTTGTTAACGGCATTTTCCAATTTTTAGTTTACATTTATAGCATATTTTTTATTTGGTTATTTTAGAGCATATATAACGCTTTTAGAGCATACTTTGACATATTAAGAATGTTTTTTCAAATTTAATTTTATTCAAAAATGAAAAAAATAATAATAATAATAATAATAATAATAATAATAATAATAATAATAATAATAATATAATAAAAAATGTCTTCTCGTTTTTATAGCATATTTTTTGCTTTTTACTGCATATTTAATGCCCATACAACATATTTTTTTTTGGAGCATATATTGTGGTTTCCCTGATTATCACAAAAGAAGACTATTTTTACTTGACAAAAATAATGTTTTTCTTTTAACAAATGTTATACTTTTTTCTAACGTTTAGTTCCTTTAAAATTCTGTCTTTTAAATAAATTAAAGTAATTTCTCAATGCTGGTGTAGTATGTGAGAAAATGTCCGTCTTATGTTGAAAAAGGTAATAATTCTTTATAGTTGTTCATTATTTTCCATTTTTTGTTGTCCTTAAGATTTTGCCTGGTCCTTTTAATTTATTTATTATTAATGGTGTGAATTTCTTTGTTGAATTAAAATTAAAGTGTTTCTTTCTTTTAACAAAAAAACAAATTGTTGTTTCAACTCATTAATTTTTTCTGAATGCAATTATTTTTCTCTTTCTTGTGTAAATCATTACATGGGTCAGAAAAGTAAAATATGTCTTAACCATAAAATTAAGATTTTACTTGAAATATAATTTCAGCTTTTTTTCATTTTGCCTAAAATCCTTTAAACAAGTTAATGTAAAAATCCTTTTTTATATGAATTTAAATATTTAAAAGTTTTTGTACAAATTATGACTGCAAATATTTTTCAGGAAATATAAAACGAAATGAACAACAAATACAGAAAAGTATGTTAGAAACTTTAAGCCTTTGATCTTTAAAATTTGGTTAATTTGCTCCCACATAATTACGTTTGTCTTGAAATTCAAAGAAAAGAGGTCAGTCAGTTAGTGTATTTACCAAACATTATTATTTTTTTTTTTTTTTGAAATATTTATTTTATAAAATATGTTTCTGTGTGTGTGTTTAGTTTCTTTGTATTTTTTGCTCTTTAATATTTAAATACCACAAAACTTTGTTTATTGGCCAGGCCATATCCTTATTTAACATTTAAAGTATTTCAAAAGTCAATATTTATTTAGGATTTATTTATAATTTGATGCTGTAAAAAAAAAAACAGCAATGAAAATGTTTTAAATACATTAAGAATTCATTTGTATTACATAGATGATAAGTAGATGTGTGTATATGTGTATGTATTTTAGTTTATGTTAGTTTTTTGAGAGCAAAAGGAAGAGAATATAAAAACTAAACAATGTCAAACATAATTATAACAAAATACGTGTGTATTTTCTTTTTTTCTTTTTACTCAAAATAACGTTGAGATAGAAGAAAAAAAAAAAAACTTAACAAACTATTACAATAAAAAACACGTATACATTGACCCAGACTATTTGGTAAAAGTACAGACATACTAACAAACAAACTTATACATATACATTTACATTGTATATTATATACTATAACTAAAAAACTTTTATTTTTTTAGAAAAAAAAAAAAAAGTATAAAAAATCATACAATATAAATAGATATTGTCAAAAGCCAGTCTAAAACATTTTTATTTTATTTTTATATTTTATAAAGGATTTTATTCCTGATATTCTTTGTGAAGATTTTTTTATATTCTTTTTGTGTGTAAAATCAAAACCATTTGTCAAACAGGATTTTAATACACAGTCTATGTATGTATGTATGTATTTGTATTGCAAAAAGTAACAACATTTTATTTATTTATATACATAGTAGATGATTTTTTGTGCATTTTGTTTTTAGTTTTTTCTTTATTTATTTTAATTGTATGTTGCTGTTAGTTTGTTGACCACAAAATAAAATATAAATAGTAACAACTGTTTGAAATCCAATTGATTTTGTCGGAACTTTACATACAAATCAGTTTATATTAACCTGATTTAACATTTTCGACAAACCAAAAGTAATTTTTTGGTATCACTGAATATGTATTTAATGAAACTACATATGTAAAGTAGCTTTTGTTTTGAAATTAAACTTATAATAAATTTATTTAAATACATTTGAAATAATCTATAATAGCAGGAATGCATTAAATAATTAAAAGAAAATTAAATAATAATAATATTTATTGTGTAAATTAAAAATTATTGGAAATTAAATAAAAATTCTAGTGTTCTAAGGACAATGTTGTCTACTTTAATTTTGTAAAATAAGCTGCTGAAACTAAAGTCAATAAAAATAAATTAACTCCCTGCTTCACTATGTCGAACGAAAAATTCGTTTCGAATAATTGTATGAAACATAACAATTTATTTCCATACACACAGAACAAGAATTGATTGGAAAATGATTACGAAAACAAATATTTCATAATAGCACTTGATATTTAATAGTAGAAGTTAAAAATGCAAAATACAGCAGATGGAAAAAAAATGTTGCTTCAAAAGTAGTTTTATTTAAACATTACAACATACTTCAAATATTTATTCCTTTTACTCATTCGTCTTTCCAATAAAAGCAAAGTTCTTAACAAAATATATTATATTTTAATTGCACAAGAATTATATTAATTTTTATTGATAAATCACATCGAATTCCATTTTTTAAAAGCCGTGATGTTACCTATTTATACGTAATTCACAAACCGAATAAATATAAATATATTATATTTATATATATATAATATATATACATATTATAATATATATATATATATATATATATAATAAAATAATATATATATAAATATATATATATTAAATATATATATATATATATATATAAATTCTACGAAGTCACGACCGAAACCGAAACCGAAACAATATATTCGGCCAAAAAGCCAAATATTCGGCCGGATCTGAAACTAACCGAAACTTTTTAATATGTATATTGTGATTTGCATCCGATTTGTTTCATCCATTGTTCTTTAAGAAGACTTATAATAACAACTATAATCAATTTTAGTTTAAGAGCAAATATTTTTTATTAATGACATTGAAACCGAAATAAAATAAAAAAATTCACATTTTTTGAAAATACATTTCAATTTGGTTTGGAAAAACGTAAAATAAAAATAAATATAATTAAATTTGAAATACATTTAAATTTAATGTAAAAAGTAATTATTAATAGTCAAAATCAAAAAGTTTTATATTATAGTGGCAGAAAAGAAGTTTCTCAGCATTTATTCCTTTCAGATTAGCTCTTCTATCTGTGTATAGTCTGCCAGCAGCACTAAATAATTGTTCACTTGCAACACTCGTAGGTGGAGCAGAGAGATATTTCACAGCAACCATTTTTAAATTTTCGTAAGGACTTGAATACCAATATTCATATATGTTGGATTTTCTGAGTTTTAAAGGCTCACGAATATACAAAAATAACTCTCTTTTAAAAGATATATCATTTTGGAGCGTTTCGACAGAAGAAATAGAGTCATGTTTTTTCCAAAGAGTGCCTTTTATCTTCCTACCTCTTTTTGTTACCATTTCCTTCGAAGATTGAACAACTGATTCTAAGGAGCTTGTATCAGGTGGTTGGTCCAAAAATTCGTTCATTTCCTTTTCCGCGATTTGAAGCTGTGTCTCGTTCAAATATTTATTTTTAAAGCGCGGGTCAAGCAAAGTTGCAACTATTAAAAACGGCGATGTTTCAATAAATTAAAATCTTTTGTTTAGAGATTCTTTCAGAAGGTTTTCCAAATGTTCGGCATCACCAGCTTCATCAATTTTCGATTTTAACATATCAATTAAAGGTATTACCAAAGATACTGATGCAATATCTTCAGACAAAGATTTATAGCAGACTATTGTTCTATTAGACGTTCCATCATCAAGTAAGTGCTATTCCATCTTGTTTCTACATCTTGCACAAGTGAGTGTTTTTTAAGGGAACACACTAAAATATTAAAATAATTACCTTTATGGTCATTTTCAAGAGCATTAGCAGCTAAAATTACTTTTTTTCTTGTGCCATCAACTATAAAATGTGCTGTAAAGCTTAACAAAGAGAATGAATTATTTGACGAACTCCAAATATCCGTAGTGAAGCTTATCCATTTTGAAGATTCCATCATAGTTACCACTTTTACTTTAATTTTATCAAAAGTTTCCGGCATAAGTGATGTACGAAAAAACTTTTCGGTTTTATTGTTATATCGGTTTAGTGCAGTGGGATCAGCAAATTTGATGCGTTGAAATGCAGCACCTTCGACAATGTTGTATGGAAGCATGTCTACCAGAATCAAATCCATTATAGATTTATCAATTTTTTTAGATATGTGGTGACCATCATGCCACTTATTATAATTTGCAAATACATTATCAAGAGTCAACTGGATTTCCTTGCTGCTATCATTCTTACATTTCTTACTTTTTTCACAATAATCTAGCCAACGATCTTTGTGAAGTTTTTCTAGATGTTTTTTTTTAAACCTGATGAAGTCTGATATTTGGGTTCATTACTTTCCAAAGATAGCATCTTAGAGCATAACATGCATTTGGCTTTTGGTCCACATCTTTCAAAATATAACCAAATGGGATTGTTAGACATTTTTAAATATTTTTAATTATTTTTTCACTGCGTATTTAACACAATTAACTATATTTCAGCTTAAACATACAAACGTTAAATTATAACAGTACTTTTTGTTTTTTCACTCACACTCATACATTTATATGTACGCACGCACATTCCTAATAGTAATTGGTACAAATGGAAAGAAACATATAGAAAAAAACAGAGCTGCCACATTATTACTTTAGAATTTTTAACGTATTTATTTAAAAAATTTCGGTTTCGGTATTCGGCTAAAAACCGAATATTAGCCGAAACAAATTTTTTGGCCTAATCCGAAACCGAAAACGATTATTCGGTCGGACTCTATAATTTTCGTTTTTTATTTGTCTTTTTTTGTGCATTTGATTATTATAATTGTAATTGTTTAAATATAGATTAAGAAAAAGTTCGCTGTTCTTCCATAAAAGTTGCTGATTCTCGAACACCCACCGACCCACGGAACGTCACAATTATATATAAATTATATATAAAAATCATGATTTAATGATTATTATTTGCATTATATTTTTTTACTCAAAAACTACTGTTTATTTTTTATTTTTATTTGTTGCTTAAAATATAGTGAGTCATTTTTATAAAAAAAATCTTAAATTAAAAGGTAGATATTTTTACGTGTATATATTTTAAAAAATATATATATCTGATTTTAATTTACATTAAAAAATAAAAATTAAAAAGTAAAAGTTTATTCCACAGAAAAAAATATTAGAGTATTTTTTCAATTAACACAATTGTTTAAATTTTTATAAAAATTTAATAAATATATTCAAGTAAAAATAAAATAATAAATAAATTTTGGTATGATTTTATTTTCTATACACATTTTTAATTCATTCAATCATCTCCTTGATTGATTTAATTAATTTATTAATTGGGAATTTTTTTCTGTTTTGTATTTTTTTATGTAATTGATATAATCATTTTGGTGAGAGGTGCAAATTTGAGCAAGTTTTTGATTGAATTTTTGTTAATTGGTGACTTTTTTCTATGTATTAAAATTTTAACATAATGCAATACTTTAAACTTGTGCAATAATTATAACTCCTATTACACTCCTTAGCACCAAAATCTCATTTTGGGCATTAACATGTATTAAATTTACCTCTTTCGTTAGTTTTCCCAACATATAAAGGTATTTAGTTAAATTATTTTTTTTTTTAAATCTTAACTTTGCGATCTAATCATATCAGATTATTTTAAAGAAGTTGTGGAAATATGAATAATTTTTTATTGATCTTGTTGCCTCAATGACTTTGAACAACGAATTCTTCAGTGGGATATATAGGGGGGAAAAAAACAAGAACAAAACTATATATATATATATATATATATATATATATATATATATATATATATATATATTGTAATGTTATAGTTTTCCTCTAATGTCTTGTGCTCAGGAAGTAATGCAAGTAACATTAAAAGGGGCGAAAAAACATGATTTTTTTACTCTCATTAAATATATTTCAGAAATAGATCATCTTCTAATGATTGAAAATGATCCAAGTTTACACTACTTCTGGATCCCAGGCTCCTATTTACTTGTTTGGGTATTTAAAAAATTGCGAAATAAAATATTAAAATTTTATAAATTCTTGAATTTGTGGCAATATTATTTTCTTTGGATCCCGCAAGGATCGTAAGCCCATGAACATGACAAAATATTTAAGCAATAAATAATTCTGACAAAGAAAATAAGAAGAGTTATAGTCTCAGGTTGAAAGACCAATTTTCTCAAATAAAAAGGTAGTACTTATATAAACCCCTTTTTTTAATTCTAAATACTTTTATTATTCAATGAAAGTATTTTTTTTAAGGCATTACAATCGATATCAAGAAGCCCATACAATTAATTGACCATGACACAACAACCGTAGTGGATTTTGAATCGAGTTTTTCACTCAAAATTTCTCTTTATTTTAACGATTTTAAATTGACTTATTTTACTGACAACCATTTGTAAAATATAGAAATTTTTCTCTAATAGAAATAAATTTAATTCTAAACTCCTATTATTTTATCACTATTACAATTATTATTAACCGACTTTTTTTTTTTTTTTTTTTTGAAAAAAATTGATATCTCTTTATTATTCATAGTTTCAATAAACTTTAAATTTTTATTAAACTCTTTCTTTACTTAAGAAAAATGTATGCAGTAAATATTAAATTTAAATACCTCCTTAAATTATGCTTAAAAAAAAGAAGAAGATAAAAAATACAACTCACTTTTATTTTTCAAAAACACATACATACAATATATATATGTACATGTTTACATCGAAACAAGTGAATGTTGATGGTTGAGGAGTATTCACTCGTACAACAATTTACCTTTATAACATAAAATTTTATGAATGTTTTATAATAATGCATATTGCAGTATAAAATTACACTGTTGTTAAAACCAAAAAAAAAAAACTCACACATACAGTCTGTTAGTCTTCATGTGTTTGTATGTATGTAAATGCAAATGTAAATGTATGAGAACGTTTATTTAACACAACGACAAGATGAATTTTACGATCTGTTCTCTGTTGCATGTGCATTTTGTAATAGTATGTATTCTTGTTCTTGTTGTTGCAGTAGCTACTACTGCTGTTGCTGTTGCACGGTCGATTGTTGTTGACATCATAATAGTGGCAGAGTATAGTTGCTCTAGTGTTGTTGATGACAGTATAAAATTGCATAGGTGTTTATAATATAAATGTGTGAGTGACTGTGTTTTAAAGAAAAAAAAAAAAAAAATTATAGTAAAAGTACTGCAATATAAAATCTCACGACAGTTGGCTTTGATGATGAGCTCGATGATGATATCCATTCACATATAAATGCATACAATCGGTTAAAAAACATATATTATTTGTTGTTTATATGGGTGTATAAAAGTGTAGTGTATGTGACTTTTATAGTTTATTTGAGTTAGTATGAGTGATTGTAAAAAACCAACAACCACACAAGTGTCACAAAAACTGGCAGAACATATCAACGGTTTTCATTTTCATTTTCTTTCTGCTTTTTTACTTTTGTTTTAATTTTTCTTGTTTCTTGTCTTAAAAGAACACAGAATAACACACAAGTTGTGTTTATAGTTAAATGTGTATGTGTTATGTGTGTATGTATGAAAAAACTTTGTAGTTGTTTTAGTGGTAGTTATTCATACAATTTGTTGTATGTTTGGCATTGAATTATTTTGTATGAATGAATGAATGAATATGTAGTCATGTGTCGTAACATATTTTTTTTATTGTTTCTTTATAAAGACACACAAAACACTCATTCAAACACACATTACGCGTGTTTGTAGGTGGTTTCATTTAATGGATGTTGTTGATGTTTTTGTCATCGTTGTTGTTGTTATTCTTAACTAATGGGAATATGTTTATTTTACCATAAAATAATTTCATTTTTATAGTTTTTTTTTTTCTACTTTGCACTCACTTAATTTGACATCGTTTTTTTTTTTTTTCTTCTTCTTTAGCTTTTTCCAACATTTTTGTCTTTTGGGTTTGAAGGTACTTAATTAAGCTGACTACTAGGAATTTTAGCACTTTTTGATGATTTTAATGTTTTTATTGCACATAAATACATACATGCGTTTTGGGAATAAAAATCTTGAATAATTTGTACTAAGGTCGATCGTAAAATATAAATTCATTTGTGGCTTCTTAACTAATATGAGCAAGTAATTATTTTTGTTAATTAATTTAATTAATTTGTAACAAAATTTAATTTTATTCTTTCTTATATTTGGAAAATTATGAAAGATAAAATATTAATTTCGCCAAAATGTTAGTTTCATAAAAAGAAAATCGAAGAAATAAAACTGTTTGAATCCCTCATTAAACAATTTGCAATAAATTTCTGTTAAATTGTTGCACTTATTAGAATTGTCCCCTAAAAAGAACAAAAGACAAAAATTAATCACACAATTTTGCTTTGCACTCTTTTGTTGTGTAAAAATATCAAAACCCTTTGTTTAGTTGAAACGCCTTAAATTATGCTATGACATTTTATTTTCCATTTTTATTCTTATACATTATTTTTAACATTTCCTACTTTACATAGTGTTTTCTTCGTTTTGTATTTGGCTTAAGTCCAATAAAATTGCACTTGTCTAAATCTTAATTTTTTTTTCTTTCATTTTTATCCTTACACTCACTACAATCCCACGCCTTATGAAGCCATTTCAATCCGTGTCCATTTAAAAGTAAGACATGATGAAAATCTAGTCATAAGACTGTGTGTAAGAAAGAAATATGTATTGTGTATTTGAAAAAAGAAAGTCATTTGAAATTTGTTTGTTATACTTATTGTAAAACGGTTAAGAAAAATAAGCAACAATAACAAGAAAATTAGTTAATCCTTTGGGAGTGAACACATATTTTATTTCTGTTATAAATCTATAATAGTAAAGAAATTATTATTGCAAAGTATTGAATTTAAATTTAAATACGAAATATTTGAAATTTGTAGAATTTTTTTTTTTTTTTTTGAATTATTTTTTTTTCCTTTAAATCACAGTAAACAACATCCAGTGGGTTAATAGGAAAATATTCCACCATTTAGACTTAGTAACAATTGAATCTTATGGTTATCTGGTTATGTTGAATGAATTGTCTAACTTAACGACTATCCATCTGTCTATATGTCTGTCTCATTTTAATATCTTTGTTTCTGTCATACTTGGTAGTGTTCGTAATAATAAATTTTATTTTATTATTCCCTCTTTATTTCCATGCCAATGCCTGAAAGTATGCAATTTGTTGGTAATGACTTGAAAGAGTTATTTTTTTCTATTACATTTATGTAGATTTTTCTGTTGAAAATTTTCTTTTTATAAAAAATCTAATAAAATTAGCTTGATTGTTTAAGAAATTTTACAAAGAAAACAACAGTTTAATAAGGACATCATAATTTTATAAGTTAATGTGAATAAAGGCCATAGATAGCGAGAAAAAAATGATTTTAAAAGGAGCGATTTATAAAAATTGTAAGAAAATTATTTGTATATAATATGAATAAGGGCTAAGTGTTTTCGAACCACATAATAATATGAAAAATATATATTTTTTAATTTAATGTTGATATAAATTTATGTAATAATATTCATTTATTTATTTATTTATTTATTTATTTATTTATTTATTTATTTATTTATTTTTTCAGGTAAACTACTTCTACTACTTTTATGCTACATTTACAGGTTGGCTTTAAAACAAAAAATTTTTATATAATTTTTAGTTTTAATTCTAAAGTAAAATATACGTTAGCTTCCTTGGATGCAAAATAAATTAGAAAAGACTTTTGCGGATAGTTCCTATACTTAAGATTTTACAATTTGCAAAATTTGAAGCTAATTTTAAAGGTTTGAATTGATTATGAAACTAAAAATTTTAACTATTTCAAAATTATTCGTTCATTTTTAGATAAACTATTTTATGTTTAATTGGTGCACACTTTTTTTGGACCAAATTGAAAAATCTATGGAAAAATATTTCAAATAAAATCGAATGTCTTATAATTTAATTTATAATGATGGAAAACGTTATTATTCACTTCACAAAAAAAGTTTAAAAAATTTCATTGGAGAAATTTTAGACTCCATTACAATTGTGGATACTAAACTTCGGCCAACTAAAAAAAATTAAAAAAAAAAATGCAAGAAAATTTGTGAAATTATTTTGCGATATCCTCGAGTGATTCTTCATAACAAAATATAAATAAATTGAAAATCATTTTTATTTTTTATTTTTATATAGGTCATAGAGATTTTAATTATATTTCATTATTTTCACATTTCCCTTATTATTTACTTTTAATTATATATACATTTTTTAATTCAAAATATAAATGCAAATTATGCTTTATTATCTGTATTAAAAATCCGCCTAATGTAAATACATGCACATATTCATTGTTATGAATTCCTTATACACGTGTGTCTACAAATAGACCCACATAAGACCGTATGAATGGTTTTTTGTTGTAATATATATTCTTTGATCTATTATGTTGTTGTTAGTTTGCAAAAAAAAAAAAAAAAAAAAAAAAAAAAAAAAAAAACAAAAAAAAAACAGTATTCATCAAGTTGTTAAAAAAATGTCTTATCTCTCTCTTTTTATCTATATCTAGTTGTCTTTGTATTGCAGTTTGAATGTATGTAGTTTACATTATGATAGAGTTTTGCTTTTTATCTTTTATTTGTCATTTTTAACCCCTTCAATTTTTACTTTTTGTATTTTTTTTGTGGGTTTTTGTTCTAATTCTTCGTTTGGCATTTCTGTCTGTGTATTGTGTTGCATACTTTTGGTCATAAATTTTTTATTGTTCTAGCGCCTTTTCAAATATTATATTTATTGTTTTTGTTAGGTCGTCTTTTTCTTAGATATACATGTATATACAAATATATTTTTTAGTTTAAGCTTTTAACAATAGACACTTATAAAGCAAAGACCATACTTTGACTACTTTATAACTAGGAAAACTACAGCAACTACATTGTATTTATTTAGCCCTTTTTTATTTTTGCTTCTTTTATTGTGTGTATGTGTATATGTGTGTGTATGGCAATAGTTTGTCTATCAAAGACATTAGGGTTTGTTTGTGTAGCATACTTTTAGGTGGCTTAATTGCTTAATTGTTAGTGAGAGCAATGTTTTCAGTTCAAGGCATTGACTTGAAGTGAAAGGACAATTTTCAAAGTAATTTGTTGTCAAGTAATCACAGTTTTCACAAAACAATAGCGAAATAAAAAACTCAATGAATTTTGAAACAAGAAAAGGCTACCTTCTTTACAGAAGATTGTTTAAAAAATGTTTTACATTTTAATACTAATCAAATTAGCCAATTAAATGGTTTACTTTTGAAATATATTGAAAATTTAATTAAATGAATAGTTTTACATTTGAATTAACTAAAATTGAAAAGAGTAAAATAGCTGAATGGACATGGAATTTGCACTAATAGTTTAAAATTTTATTACAATACATAAGTATTGTTAGGCATACGCATTTGCTGCTTACTAGTGCATATTTTAAATGTTAAATTACTAAATACCAAAAACAATTTATTTTGTCTAGTTTGTATTTGTATGTGTTTAAATATATATATATATATATGTATATATATAT
>MINK01175081.1:0-15424 GCA_001735545.1 Phormia regina
TTTTAAATACCCAGCAAAAACTTGGTAATGGCATGTAGTTACGGATGCAGTTACTTTTCAATGATAACAACATACTTTCTGCATTACATGAAAGTAGATTAGTAAGCACTTACTTTTAACCTGATATGTAACCAATTAATAGAGATCAGATTTTTGGAAATATTATTTTTTATCAATCTTTTCATTTAAATTATAAAAATGATATATTTTTAGAGTCGGTAAAACATAAAAATACATTAATTACTTGTTTCTTTATGTCGAACGAAAATTTAATTTCGACAATTCAGTTTTAAATTATAGTCTTCAATTTTAATATATGTTTTTAATAAATTTAAAAAATATATCATCTGTTTATTTTTCCATCTTTCAGTACTTATTTATAACCGATAATGTAACTAGTTACTATTCACTTGGATAATAATGACTTCTGCAATTCTTTGAAATTAATAAGTTATTGAATAGCTTCAAAGTAATTAGTTCTTATAAAGACATCTAAGTAATGACTTTCTGAAATGCCTACCAGTAATAATATATTGTAAGTAGTTGCCTCTAATGACATCACCGTGTTAAAATAATGAGTTATTCATCTAATGTGTATGTAGTGAAGAGCCATTATATTAGCTTCTTAACTCATTACATGGCAAGCAAAGTTTTTACTGGGACATAAAGGAAAAATTTTATTTAATAAAAAAAAAAGAGTTTGAAATAAAATACTATTTTCTCAAAATTATTATAATTTGAAATATTATATTAGTACAAAAAAAGCGCCAATAAGGTACCAATGTAAAAAAATATAATTTACAAAAATGTGTTCATTTTTTTGTTACACAAAAAGTACTGATTTCGCAAAAATATTATTATTATTTTTTAAATAATAATTTTAAATACAATACAGATTTTTTATAAAAGTACTAATTTTCTAAGAAAATCACCACAAAGGTACCAAATGTTATATTCGACTCGGTCGAACCTACACAGCTACCATCAAGTTTTTCGTTATATGAGAAGTAGGCGGTAAAGTGGGTCGACCTATAACTATATGTACTCAATTTCATTGACGTTTCAACTTATGTGAGAAGTGGGCGGTAAATTGAACGCCCATTTTTATTTTCCAAGTTAATATTAAACCTCTAACTATCCGTATAAAATTATCGTTTTTTACGGATAGTCTTGTTTAAGAGATACCAGCAGAAAAGTATGAATTGTAGCTAAAACGTAGAGGGTGTGTTTTTGGTTTTTCGACCATGACTTTATTGTTTATTGAACGATTTTGCTTAAATTCAAAACCAAACAAACATTGTATAAGATAAATATTTGAGCCCTATTCTACTTTAAACAGAAGGACAGACTGGCGGACATAGCTAGAACGATTCAAAATTGAACCAGTACAGAGATAACTTTAACTTAAACGATTATTTTGACATGTTATACATGGAATGACAAAATCAATATACCCCCATTTTAATGATGGTACGTATAATATTAAAAAAATAAATTACTTTTTTCTATGATTCAAAAGGACTATAAAAACTTATCTTAAAAAAGTACCAATTGAAGTCCAAATTATTAAAAAGAGTAATAAAAGAGGGTTTATTAATAATTATTTCAATATCAACAAAAAAAGTTTTAAAAAAGTAATACAAATTTTTGAACTAAATACCAATTGTGATACATAAAGTACCATTTTGAAAAAAGCTTATATTTTCCCAAAAAGTTCCATTAAAAAAAATAAAAAATAATCTTCGAAGTAACATATTTATTATTAAAAATACCAAAAATTAAAAAAGAAATCAATTTATTAATTAAATAATAAAAAAAAAAAATTATTATATTATGTAACATATTTCATAAAAGTACTAATTTCTCACACAAAGTAATAAGTAATAGTTTTAGTACTAGCTTCCATAAAAAATGTACCAATTTAAAAATTTTAAATTATTAATAAACGGATAATTTTTCAAAAGGTACTAAATTTTTAAAAACTATTATTTGTGTAAGTAAAAGTACTTATTTTTCAAAAATAGTCCCAGTTTTAGAAAATGTTATCTTGTTAAACATTTACAGAAAAAGTATTTAAAAAAGTACCTTAAAAACATCAATTTAAGGGCATAATTTTGTAAAATATTTTAACCCACTTTGAAATATTTTTCATATTAATTGTTTTTGTTTTTTAAAAATTTATATTGAACATTTTTGTTTGGTGAAGCGATTTAAAAAATAAAGGGTGAAATATTGCAAAACCAATTTTTAAAAAGTGCAGATTTAAAATAAATTTAAATTGTAAAAAAGTACTTTATTAAAAACTTTATTAAAAAAGGTATAATTTTTTTTTTTTTTTTAATATTTTGCTGAGAAACTAATACTAAAAGTAATACAAATTTTGTAAAAAAAAGTACTAGTTTCTAAAAAAGAAGAATTTAAAAAGTACTTTTTTCTAAAGAAGAAAAATTTGCTGGTAGAAGGGGTAGAGGGGTTTGTGAGTAGTTTCAGTCATAATTTTCTTGGATTTTGATTAATTTATGCATTGCACAGTGGGGCAGAATCGAAATTTTTTGGAAATAAATCTGTAACTTCTGATTGGCTGGTTGGATTTGCATGAAATTTGATATAGGCGAAGCAGAGGACTGCATAATATAAAGTTTGGACGGGCGACACAAGAAACTCCTTAGTAGTGGAGCTAAGGGGTCTCAAAGTAAGGTACCTCTGGCATAAAAAATTTTAATCGCTTGATTTCAAATATTTTTATAAAAAATCTGCTTGCATGAGCTATTTATCTCTTATAGTTTTCGAGTTATTTGAGTTTGAATTTTTAAGCACTATAATTTTGCATTTTCTTGGTCCAGTTTTTTCATATATCTAGTATTTTCGACCGATTTTACTAGTTTTTTTTAACTAGTTAAAAAACAAAATTATCTATTGAATAAAGAATTTTTTTCAAAAATAAACGATTTTGAAAATTGCAAAACAGAAGATTTTTTGTGTTTTTTTTTTTTAACTGAAAAAGTATCGTCAATCATTTTTCTCTAAAATAAAATTTTCTTTAGCAACATATAAATCTTTTGCACTTTTCTGAAAGGTAACTTCATAGAGATGACTTTAAGATAAAAAAACAAGCTTAATAACTCAAGTGCTCAAGATACACACCCTTCCGAATTTAACGCATTTTATATGAAAGTTTTGACTTTAGACTATATTTTCTCAAATCCCAAAGCATGAATCGACAAGCGGATTATAGTTTAAGAATCTTTAATATGTTGTTAAAAGTTTTAAATCAAAATCTACGGGACTTTGGAAAAATGTGGCTTCTATAGCCACAAAGTGAAAAAAACATTTTGTGATTTTCCGAAAATTTCATAAAAATATTTTATTCATGGAAAAAAGTCACCAATTAACAAATATATATGAAAATAATTCATTCAATTAAAAACGTGCTCAAAGTGGCACCTCTCCACAAAATGATTGTATCAATTACTAAAAACTGTAAAAAATTAACAACAAAAAATATTTCCAATTAATAAATTAATTAATCAATCAATGAAAAATGAATTAAAATTTACACATAAAATTTTATAGCTTCTTAAAAAATGTTTACAAACTTTTTGGTTTAATATAAAAAATCAGAGAATATATAATCGATTTTCCTGATATAATTCTTCGTTATATAGAAAAAATTTGAAATCAATATCTTTTGTAGAAGCGAAACTACGCCACTTTAAAATGGATGAACACAACTTAAATTAGAATTTTTTGATATATTAAAGGAAATATTTTAAATCGTTGACCTTTGACCTTTATGATGACTAATAACAATTGAAGCAGTTATTATTATTATTGACATATTTTTCAATACTGAAAACTCAAAGATTTTTTCCAATAAAATTTAAAAATTCTAATAACTTTTTAAAATAAAAATATTTTCAAATTATTTTTTTATTTGCTTTTACAGCGCTTTGCCGATGCTCTGAGAACACTTTGTTCTAATTTGCTTAAAATATACATAAAGGTGAGTTTATTTTTATTTATAAACTAATTTTATTTAATAACAATTACAAAATCATTTTATTCATATTTAATTTATTTTAAATTTATCATATTTTTTGAAATTTCTTTACTAAACCAAACTTTTTTCTGAGTGTATATTCTAGCTCAATTATTATTATTTTTATTTATTTATTTTTTTAATGTATGAATAGCCAGTTAAATCATGCAATTATGAGATCTTTTGTCATTGTAAACTAAACTGAATTCAAGTTAAATAAAAAAAAAAGAAAAACTAAAAACTCAAATGAAATACAACATTTATGCAAATCGTATGTCGGCAAACAAAAAATAATAATAATAAAAAAAAAAAAATAAAACTAAAAATACAAAATACAAAAAAAGCGTCAGCGTTCGTCTAACTAAGCTCAATTGGTTAAATAACTGACTGGTTAGTTGGCTGATTTGCTTGTTGGCTGTTTGTTTGTTTGTAAGTTCTCGTATTCATTTCACTGTTGACAATATTTCCTAAAAGATACCTCTCCTCTGTCTCCACAACTCCTTTTGGGTTTTTTTTTTCATAGCACACATTTATAACTTCTTTACTTTGACTTTAGCCAGACTTGATTGTTGTGTGGTGCTCTTGTGCTATTTGCTACTGTATTTTAAACGACTATTCATTCCATTCCATTCAGTCAGTCAGTTTATTGTTTAGGCCACTTCCGTAGGCAAATAAACGTGCTACTACTACTGTTGTCGAATTATTTGTTTCATTTTTTTTTTGTTTTTTGGTCGGCTTTATGAAGAAAGCGGACTGTGGTATACATCACGTCTCGTTAGCAACAAGTTGGTTGTAAATCTGTGTAAATATTTCTTCTTCTTTTTTTTTTTTTTGTTGCTTCTTGTTTGATTTTGTTCTTTTGAACTTTTTGAAATCTTTTTACGTAAATTTTTCTGTTGTTGTTGTTGTTTTTTTTTTTCTCTTAATCTGCTGTTGAAACTTCCGATACCATTGATAGTAATGTTTTTTTGTTTTTGAAGTTTCTTTGGGTTTTTCTTTTTATTTTTGGAACTTTTCAAATCTATTTGTTTAAAGTTTTGAGTTGTATATTTGCTTAAGAGCTTAAATTTGTTATTTTTATTTAATACCATGTTGTTGTTATTGCAAAGTTAAAGTTTATCATCAGAGTCCAATTGAGCGAAAAAAAATTGAAGTGATCCTCAGTTTATATTTCTTTTTTTTAATGTACGTATGTGTGTTTGTGTGTATAATGTGTTGCTCTATTTGGCGCCGTAAAAGAATTTTAGTTTTGCTACTATTTTGCCTACAAAATAAAACGCACCTTTAGGTTTACTTTATTGTTGTTTTTGTTGTAATTTTTGCTGATGATTTTTATTGTTGGTTTTGTAAGGGAAAAACCAAACCTAGAGTAAACAGAAAGAAAAAGAAGTCTTCGTTTTTTGAAAACTTCAACAATATAAATGAAAATGATAAATGTGCTATAGCGCCAATGTAGCCAACACAATAAAACGTTTAATTTGAAAAAAAGTCGAAAACAGAAACTTTATTGTTAAAACGGGGGAAAAAGGGGGCAACACTTATGCCCTGAAAATTTTTAAATTGTTTTAGGATTTAAGATGTAATTCCAAATCAATTGAAATTAAAACGAGAGAAGAAGGTATAGTCGGTCAAGACCGACCATATGATACCCTACACCATTGCATAGTGTACCATAATTCGGAAAGGAGCCCAATTATGGACCTATACTTGTATATAGTGGAAATAAAAACATTACTATTGCAAAGATATTACGTTCGATAGCGGTAAAGATTCACATGTATTTATGCACTTTTTGTGATTCCCCAAAATTGGTCCTTATATGGGAGCTATGTCAATCTATGGAATGATTATAATGAAAATTTTGCAGGGTCACTTATCACTTGGCATAATGTTATATATGTCGAATATTAAAAATAATATAACATTTTTATGGATTTATTGCACGTTAAAGTGATTTTCGAAAGAAGTGGTATCATATGGCAGCTATGGCCAGTTATGGACCGATGTTCAGGAAATTTTGGCACATAGATTTATGCCTTACGTAGAACTTATCTATGTCAATTGTCATTAAAATATTTCAATTTTTAGCGTATGTTTGAGTGATTAAAAACTCTATTCCGGGAAGCAAACATTAAATGGGCGGTAGGTGAAATAATGGGGCCGATCACTGAACCAAAGATTAAATATGGCTCGTCCTTGTGCCAAAATATCATTATGTAACCAGTTTCATCAAATTATCGTCTAAAATTGCGACCTGTAACTTTGAAGCACAAAGCTTTGACATGGACAGCCAAGCCAGCCAGCCAGCCAACCAAGACGGACGGACGACGGACATCGTTAATCGACTCAAAAAAATGATTGTCTGAGGTCGAACGGTGATACTTTAAGGTGGGTGTAGGAAAATTTTTTCTCTGCGTTACAATATTTGCACAAACACATAATGCCCCAACCGCCTTTGGTGGTGTAGGGTATAAAAAGATATATTAACATAAAATTTAATTTAAACTGTTTTTTATTTTATTATGGAAACTGTTATACTAACTGTTATATTAACAAACTTATCATTAAGTTTCCATTAAATGTTAAAAATTGGTAAACACTTTAATTTTTTATATTAAAACAGTTTTTTTACTCTAAAATTAAAATTGAGAAAACTGTTATACAAATTTCCATCAAATCATGAAAATCATAGGATACTATTTTCATTACAGTTTATTTTTAATTTCTCCTACAAGTTCATAATATTATAAAAACTGTTATACACGATTATAATAATTTAATTTTTTTGTATATTAGTTAAGGCATATTTTTACTTTTATTAATAAAACCCCCTTTCTTTGTATAACAATATAAAAGTTTATTAATACATGAACGTTTTCATTATTATTATTTAATATTTCTTTTACTTTACATTTAAAATTGAGAAAACTATTATACAACTGCTATAAAAATTTGCAACAAATATTGAAAGTTATGAGAGACGATTTTTATGACAGTTATTTTAATTTCTCATACAAATTCATGACATGTTTAAAAACTGTTATACGAAATTGTAACAATTTAAAATTTTCGTATAATTTTAATTTTTTGTATAATTTAAAATTTTTAACTTATTGTAATAAAAACCTTTTATAAACTTAAAAATATTAAAAAAAAAATTCAAAAGAAATTAAATTTTTATTTAAAATGTTACTGTTATACAAACTCTTATATTAATTAACTACAGAAATGTTTAACAAATATCATAAATTTGAAAATATTTTATTTATTTTATTATTTTATAAAACATTTTAAAAGAATTAATTTTAAATTTTTAATATTACTGCTATATAAACTGTTATACTAACTACACAAATGACCATCAAATATCAAAACAGGGAATAAGTTTAATTTTTATTAAGTATTTTATAACAGTTTTTAATATGACTTATAAAAGTTCATGGTATTTATAAAAAACTGTTATACAGCAAAATATTGTAAAATTTGCTTATTTTAATAACAACATTTTCCTTTCTTTAACATTATATCAGTTTTTAAAATTGTTATACTACATTTAAACAATTTTTAAATTTATATTTAAAAGTGCATTATTTTTAAAACCTTTTAGATATAAATTTAAAAATATTTTAAATATGTGTTTTATTTTGTATAACAGTTTAAATACATTACAAAAAACTTTTGAAAACAAATTTATACTATCTCTAAAAAAAACTGTTATACAAATTTAAAAAACTATCAGAATTGTTTGAATATTTTTATTGGAGCACATTAGATGTTATTTTAATAAAATTTTTTCTTTTAAGAATATTATAAAATATTTTAAATATAAATTTTGAAGTATTTTTAAATTTTGTATAACAGTTTGAATATTCTTTATAACAGTTTAAACATATTTCATATTTTGTGAATAATAATGATTTTTTCATGTTTAATAATTTTAAATTGAAACTATTTATTTGATTTTATTTCTTTTGTATAACAGTTAAAATTAACTTAGTAAAAAAATATATGTAACAGATAAAAAATTTAATCTATTTAATCTTTTAAAAGTGGTATAACAGTTATAAATATGGTTTTAATTTAATATTTTTTACAACGTTTCTATATTTGTTATAATAATTAAAACATAATTGTTCAATAATTCACAATTTTATAATTTGTATAACAGTTATAAATGCAATTTTAATACTTATTTTTCTTTTTTGTATGTATAATAATTATTAAGCAATTAAAATAGTGCTTTTGTATAGCAGTTAAATATACATTTTTGTATAACAGTTTAAGCATTTTAAGTAAAATTTGCTTTTATTTTTAAAATGTTTGTTATAGTTTAAGAAATGTTGAAAATTTTATTTTTAAAATTTTTTAATACAATTCACAAATTTAATAATTGTTTGGTAACATTTTTTAATTAGTTTAGAATTTTATATAAATTTTTGTATAACACTTTTAACATATTTTTGGTTTCTACAATAATTCAAAAACAATATTTTATTATTATCAACGAAATATTGCATATGTATAACAGTTAAATAAAATTTATTAAGAAACAACTTTATAACAATTAAAAATTTTTTTCTGGCAATTTTTTAATATGTATAACAGTTATTAAACTTTTTGAATTTGTTAAAAATTTACAATAAAAATAAAAAAATAAAAATGTTGCTATAACAGTTTAATCATTTAAAATAAAAATAGTTTACAAAGAAAAAAAAAATATACCATTTAAACATTTTTATAACAGTTTTATATTTTTTATAACAGTTATAAAAATAATAATTTTTCAAAATTATTAAATTATTGCAATATAGTTTTAACAGGTTTTTTATTTGCATAACAATATAAAAATAAGATGATCATTATTAAAAATGATATATATTGTTTTGGTATAACAGTTTAGTTAAATTTATCAAGAAAAAACTGTATATAACAGTTAAGAAATATTATTTTATTTCATCAAATTATTGTTATTTTCTTTTTCTTGACAATTTTTCAGTTTGAATTTAACAGCAACATATATTTTTGTTTAACAATAAAAAAATTCAAAAGAATTTAAAATTTTCATTAAAATATATTTTTTTTTTGTTTTAATTTTCAAAATTTGTATAGTAGTTATAAGAAAATTAAATTTTTGTTAATTGCATTGTATAACATTTAACACCAGGTATATTTTTTTAATACTATGCATGATCCCATCTTTAGTTAAATACTTTATTATGTATAACAGTTTTGCAATAACGTCTTTCTTTCTCGAAAAAATACGACTAAAATTATATAACAGTTTAAACATTTATGGTTCTCAATCTTATAACAGATTTTTTAGATAAGAATTTTTATAACAGTTATAAAAGATGTTAAAATTTGGGGAAAACTGTGTATAACAGTTGCAATTTTTAGCAAAAAATTTCAATTAAAAACAAAAAATTGTATAACAGTTTCCTTCCTATTCAAAGAATAATTTTAAAGAGTTTTTTAAGTTTTATTTTTATAATTTTAATAGTTTTCTTCCTGTAATATCCTCTATAATAGTTTCAATCATCAACCTTGTTAAATTTCCCTTAAAAAGGATCTGCTACGCTTCTGTTTCTTAAAACGAAAAACAAAAAAACTAAGTTTTATAAGTTTAATATGTTCTTATGTTGGACACATTTATATCTATTCAAAATGGTCTTGTTTGGTAAATTGTTTTATTGCAATTGCGCTGATGTTGTCAACTCCCGAGGAGGTCTAACCCAAAACAGCAAGATACTCCAACTCCACAGCTCTTTAGTTAAAGTTGCTACTGCTTTTCTTATACCTACTTACTAAGTACTTCTTCTTCTTCGTATATCATTTGGTTTTGCTTTTGGCCGGCTGTAACCGCAGTAGCAGCAGTAGTAGCAGCATCATTTACTTAGCTAGTGGCATCAAAATATTGTCTTTGTCGTTTTATAGTAAATAGCCATCATGGCGCTTGCCAACTACAATTTGAATAGCAAAATTTAGAAGAGAATCTTATACATAGTAATATAACCACACGAAAACATTGATTAAGTTTCCTTACACACTTAAGGAATCGTAATAAAACTAGAGTTTAATGCTGGCAATTGTATTTATTTTTGGCTGTGAATTTGTTCATGTCTAAAACGTTTGCGTCTAAATGCGCCATGAAAAGTTAGAACTTTTTTTTTTTATTTTTTTCTGGGTTTTCGTTGCTTTGAAGTTTCCTTTAGAAAATACCGTTTAGAGCGGTGATTGTGTTATTATTGTTCTCTTGGCATCATTTAGTGACAGTTAGATTTCATTTCTTTGCTTAAGTTTTTTTTTTCTCTCTGTGAAGAGTATTAGTACGTAGAGGGATAATAAATAGTTTTTGTTCACATTTATAATATAATGATGTTTGTTGTTGGCAAGACAATTTATGAATGAATATGAAGGAATGTTTTAGAACTTTAAATGTCACATATAGTCAAATGTCAAAATTATGAAAAAAAAAGAAATTTGTATAAGAGTGTATAATGTCAGTTGTAGATTATGAAAAGCGTTTTGATTGAACTATTTACAGGTTTTTGAATGAGTTTTGATTTAAAAATGTGGGGAATTGTTTTTTGGATTTTTATTTTATTTATAATGACAATTTGGTTTGACAATTGTTAAGGCTTAAAGAAGAGTATAAGAGAATATAAATTAGATATAATATAATGACATAGTGATTGAGTAAATGTATGTTCTAAAGTATTTATAAAAGATTATATTGAACATTTTTAATTAATTTTAAATAAGTAACACATACTACGATTTTAAGTTTTTTCAGAACCATTTTAAGATATAAAAGATTCGTATAAAATATTAAATATTAAAACTCTTATAATATATTAAATATATTAAACTCAAAGAAAATATATAAACATAATACATTTTTATATAATAGTAAAATAGGTTTAAAAAATAATGTTAGAAAATTTAAAACTCTTATACTGAGAATTTAAATTGTTCAGAACCTTTTTTTTAAATAAAAAGCTTTAACACTTTTATAGTAAACTAGTAAAAAAACTATTTAAATGTAATGAACTTTTGAAAGGAAAAGCTTTTAGAACCGATTTAAAATAAATACATGATTTAAAACTCTTATACTAGCAAAATATCTCAACGTTTTTTAAAAAAGCACAAACAAATCTTTTATAAACTTTTTAAAGTATTTAGTACTGTCATTAAATTTTATTTTTGGCATACAAACTCTAAAAAACTGTTATACTATAGATATATAATTTCAAAAACTATTGTATAACTAACTCTTAGCATACAAAACTATTATACTAACACCATGAAGAGACAGAAAATTTTATACTATTAAATTTAACTCTTATACTAATATATAAATATATAATATCTAAAAGAAATTTATTCCTAAATAAACTGTTATATTATTATAGTATAATTATGTTCAAAACTCTTATAATTATGATACAAAATGTTCGAATTATTTTGATAAATAAGAAAACTCTTGCAAACTGTTATAATTAAAAATAATAATAATTGTTGTGCTCACAAAAATATAATAACCTAACTAACATAACAACGTACTAAACTCTAAAACATATTGTAAACTAATATGCATGCTGTTATACTAACACAATATACTGTTAGAAACTGTTATACTAATTACAAATTTTAAAGTGATATTAAATTGACTGTTATACATAGACAGTAAACGGTTATATTAAAACTAAAAAATTGTACTTATAAATTTAAACTGTTATATTCATGAAATAAAACCTTAAAAACTTTATACTAAGGAACTCTTATACTAAGAAACAATTTTTTGTTGGCTTAGAAAACATTAAAAGCTGCTTTACTAATATTGTGACTTTTTAAACTGTTATACTTGTTATATAAACTGTTTATAATAAATATACTAATAAGGTGAATTATTATAAACTAATATGTCAACAAATTAAACTGTTATACTAACATAATATTTTTTAAAAATGTTTATATTATCATGATGTACTTTTAGAAGCTGTTATACTAAGATATTCACCTACACAATTCTGTACCACTAATATTAAAACAGTTATTCAAAACTGTTATACTAACATAATATTTTTTCAAAATTGTTATATATTATAATGATGTACTTGAGAAGCTGTAAGATATTTATAAAATCTAATACTAGCACTAATAGTTATTCAAAGTTATTAAAAGTTATTAAAAACAGTTATACTAACATAATTAAGTGTTATACAAATATAAAAATTAGAAACTGTTATAAAAATATAATAACTTTTAAATCACTATTGTACTAACATTAAGAGCTTTTATACTAATAATATGAAATATTGAACATTATTATACTAATAATAAAAACAACTTTAATCTGTTATACTAACATATATTTTTTTAAGCTGATCCATAAATATGTTGACTTTTATAAACAGTTATACTAATATAAAAACTGTTCTACTAAGAATAAAAACGTCAATACTAACATTAATAACTTCAATACTTAAAAACTGTTATCCTAGCATAATATACAGACTTTTTACTTGAAATGCTACTAGAGAATTGTTTAAATACTGTTATATTAACATAGGGAACATTTAAAAACTGTTATACTAACATAGGAAACTTTTAAAAACTTTCTTAGATGCTATTATACTAACATATTAGTCACTTAAAAATTCTTATACTGATATTTTAACCTATTAGAATTTGTTATGCTAATATAATGACTATATGAAACTGTTATAATAATATAATTAAGTACTTAGAGACTTTTAGAAACTGTTATACTAAGGTTAACAAATCTTATACTAAAATTAAGTTTTTAAAAACCGATATACAAATTTAATAAACTTTTATTTACCGTTATAATAATGTGGTAAAGCGTTATAAAGTGTTATACTTATAATATAAAACGTTATACGTCTAATATAATTCGTTATATAAACACTTTGAACATTTAAAAATGTTATACTAACAAAATAATAATTAAGAAAATTTTATTTTGTTAGAAAAAATTGTTATGCCAACCTTAAAGCTGTAAAGTAAGTAAAGTAAGTTTTAAAAAACTGTTATACTAACATAAAAAAAACTGTTGTACTAATATAGTTACTTATTAAGTGTTATACCTAATATGCTAACTTAGAAAACTGTTAGACTAAGTATATAAACTATCATATTACTAAGATTAACTTTAAAAAACTGTTATACTTATATTTAAAACCCCATAAAACTCTTATACTAAAATTAAAAACTGTTTTACTAAAATGAAAAAACTGTTATACTACAATAAAAAACTGTTATACTAACATTAAAAGCTGTTATACTAATATATAGATTGTTATACACCAACAGAAAAAACTATTATACTAATATAGTAATTTTTGGAAAGTGTTATACTAACATAATTATTAACATGCTGATTTTAAAAAGCTCTTAACCAACTTAAATCGTTTATATTGTGGTAGTAAATTGTTCTAAAGTGTTATACGTAAGTTTAACTATTATATTTGTACTAAAAAATATTATTAATAGCTAATAATTGTATAAATACATATTTTAAAATAATAACTTGAAATTTTCTTCTAGAAACTTTTTTTTTTTTCCTTTTCGAATTTATTTCAAAATAATGAAATAAAATTTTTTAAATAAAAACCACCCCTACTGCAATTCCATTGCTCATTTCTCTACATTCATTATTACCTTTTTCAAATATTACAAATTATTTTCGATTTAAATCTAAACAGGACATAAGGTTAACATGTATTGATATTATTTTCTATGGACAATAACTGCTTAACAACCATAGATAATAAAACATCAATAAATTTTTGTAATGAATAATAAAATTCTCAAACCAAAAAGCGTCAGTTGTTTGGTCAACAATAATGAAAGCAAAAACAAGAAAAAAGTACAAAAACCAAACCAAAAATCCCTTATAAAAGAAAAGTGCCAAGAGTCAATATGCATTGTTTGAGGCAGGCCACTTTTTTTTCAAACTATAAGCCTTGCAACAACATATGTTGTCTTCTTAACATTTTCAATCACTCAATAATACAAACAGCAAAGAAAAAAAGTACACAATGTATAGGATTTTCAAGAGGCCAACAGATGATTTAACAAAACAAAAAAATGTTATATTATTTTTTAATTTCCCAAAAATTAAAAAAAAAAGGATTCTTTAAAACCGGAACTGTAATTTGATTATTTTTAAAATTCTTATATGAGAGTATAAAGACTTAACTCATCAATGATTTGAAATTATTAGATGTTTATCTAAAATTTAACTTCCTTCCGTTTTGACCCCTTAAGCTGAGAGTTTTTTTAAGAAAAATTAAACAAAAAATCTTAATTTGTTTTGCTGCAGCTACAAAATTTTATTTAAAGTTTTGAAAGCTTTAAGTTTTATACTTTATATAGATCTTTTATGATTAATCTAATACTTTGTTTTGTTGTTGGTGTTGTTTGTTGTTAAATTCCCTACCTGCTCCTTAAATTCTTTTTTGTTACCTGGGCGCGTGCCGGCTGTCGTCATTTAAGGTTTCTTTCATACATTAAATTTTTATTTTAATTTTATTTTTTGCTCTCTGTTCTCTGTACGCTTTGTTGAGCATGATTTTTTTTTAGTATTTCCTTTTTTTGCCAGAGATCGTTTTGTATAATCAAGAGGGTTTTTTAGAAGTATTTGTTTATTATTTTCTCTCTTTCTCGGTCGCTCTCTCTCTTTCCCCTATATATTTTGTGGTTATTATCCTGTTTACTGTCATTGACTTTGACAACAACAACAAAAGTTGCTATTTTCAAAACATATGACGCTTACAAATGATTACGGATTTTTAAGGTGGTTTTAAGGTTTTTATTCTTTAGAATTTATTTCAAGAGGTTTCTTTGTGAAATTATAGGATTTGCCAGGATTAATACACTAAACAATATTACACAATTAAGGATTTGTTAAGGATTAAAATACTAAACAATATTACACAACTAAGGATCTTTTAAGTATTAAAACACTAAACAATATTACACAACTAAGGATCTTTTAAGGATTACAACACTTTTTCAATGGAATTCAAATAATTTTGAGATTAAAAATGTAGGAAAATTAAAAAAATAAAATATAAAATTAAAAAAAAGTTACAGTAATAATTTTTAAACTTATTTTAAAATAATGTTATAATCCCTTATTAAAATGTAAGATTTTTATAAAAAACTAAATTATAGGTTAGGTTAGGTTGTAAGGATGACACCGACTATTTCAAAGTCGGTGCCCATAGAGACCAAGGTGGTCCATTCTTGATTCCTTAAAAAACTATTACTCCTCTTTATCATGTTTGTAATCTCGCAATCTACGCCTTCAAGGATTTTGTACCTTTGATATCTAGTCAGCATTCTGAAAGAAAATTA
>MINK01175083.1:287-10364 GCA_001735545.1 Phormia regina
TTAAATCACAGCTAAATTCGTAAAATATCTGGCCAGATACATGTGCATGACGGAGGGTTAAAATCGGATAATTTTTTTGTGATATTTTTAATCAAACTTTATTTATTTTCGGTCCACGACCCGATAAGTGAAAAACTAAGATTTGAAGCGTCTTTTGTAAAAAATTAAATTAATATTTAAAATGACATTCAATTTAAACGAACCAAGCTATCGTATTGAAATTTTGGCTTAATAGAAATAAAATTAAAAAGTGTAACTTTTTTAACGGGCAATTTTTTTCTGTCTTTAAAATCATCACCCTGTGTTTGTCACAAGTTTTACATCTGCCCGTTAAAGTAAAACAGGTGATGAACACAATAGTATCATAAGGTCGAAACATGTTTTTCTTTTTCGATTTTTTTGAATTACTTAGTCGATATGGACAAATTTGGAGACAACATAAGAATCTGTATTCCTTCTAATCAATTCAAAAGCACTTCACCTCCCACAATGTAAAATGCTACTAAGATATCTTCAAATCTCCACAATTTACAAAAGCGTATTGGAACCACTGTACTCATGTAACATTCTCAAAATTATGAAGTCCAGACTAGTCCCTCTACAATTCAGCTGCTGCATTTTTGTACTTTATAAATTTCTAACATAAATAAATCTCCCCTTTTTTCTGCAAGAGTATAAAAACTATTTATAATTTTCCCCCACTTTACACATAAAATTGAGTCCAAATTCAGTGAAAACATGGTAGTATTTTAGTTAACAGGAAGTGCGATAATAATAAAAACTATAATAATATCTGTATATATATATAGTTTTTAAAGTATATGAAATAATGATAAAACTAAAATGGGGAAAATCAAATACAACTACATTCAACAAAAAAGAAATCTCTATTAAGGGTAATTTCTACGAGCAAGCGATAAAAAATATAATGCAACAACAGGGGTTGCATGCTTGAGCTTAACTTGAGTAGCATATGAGCTGTAAATGATTTTTAAATAAACCAGAAAGGAAGATTTAAGAAATAACACAAATTGTTTAAAATAGTCTCTCTACCAATGAAATTTTAAAAATATATTAAAATAATTGACATCATCATTATCTTTGGCATCATCATTGTAACTCATATCATCATTATACCTATTTATTTTTTCATTATCTTTTTTTATTTATTTTTGCCATTTTGCTAGATACTTATAGCCTTTATTTTGTTGCTTTTGCTGCTGATGTTTGTACTGTTGTGTAGTTAATTTAATAAAATTATCATGTTTCATGGCCTAAAGCATTAAATAATAATTTGGTTTATTATGTGGGTCGCCGTTCATAATCAAGCGAAAGTGTAGAACAACATCTTCATTGAATGTCTGTCTGATGTTGTTGAAAACAGGAAACTCTTAGTAGCAGACTCCGGTTACAATAATAATAATAATAACAATAATCAAAATATGCTTGGTTGCCTGCCACTTTTCACTTGATGATGTATGATTAGATTATTGTTATTATTTTATTAATTTTTGTATATATAGTGGTTTGAAGTAATTTATTACAACGAAAAATTTTGTTCTATATTCTAAATTTTATGTTGGATTGAGTTTAAAATTTATGAATAATAAAAATGTCATAGGCTTTAATTATGAATAATAGTTATACTTTAAAACTGCGTTTATTAATCTTTACTATATTATGAGGCTTCTGAACACTGCACGCAAATAAAAACGTGGTTCAGACTTTGTCGTTACAACAATATTATGTTTCTATAATTTTAGTAATACTTTGTTCATGATACCTTAGCTAAGTTTTATCATTTAATATTTTTATTTAATAAAAAATATGGTTGATTATAACTATTTTATAAATATTAAGAATTAACTATATGTAACTATAAATATTTTCAATGTTTTTTCATTTTCATTTTGAGGAGTGCATTAATGTTAGTTATACCGAAAATAATTTTTCCATTTTTTAATTTTCAAACTTGTTTGAATTTTATAAGAATTTTTAAAAACATAATTTCAATCAAATGCAAATGTTTCTACACAGAATGTATTTGTATTAATTTAGCATCACAATACGTGTATTGCTTACATTAATTAATTTTTAATTGATTTTGTTTCAGTCATCAAAATAATAACATTAATAACTATAATAATTGATTTTAATAGTACTAGTACTTTTTCTTAAATATGTAGATATAATGGTCAAAAAATTGATAAAAATTTATTTTATTTCTTATATTTTTATAGAAAAGTTTTCATTTTTCTTTGTAATTTTTTAAGAGCTGTCAATTTGTTCAAAATGTGATTTGAAACCATTTTGAAAGTTAATTATATTCATTAATATAATAAATTGCAATACAAAATTAGTTAAAAATTTTTTTAAAAAATAATTTGAAATTTTCTGTGTGATTTTTAAAAATATTGAAAATTATTTATTGATTTTTTAGCTATTTAATTTTTTGTAATTATTTTTTAGCGTCAGCATAATTCTCATATGAATAAATATAGACCAACATAATTCGACTATATTCCGTGTAATTCAAGCAATATTAAGAGACTGCTGTTAGTAAATATTAAATAGATTAATAGAACAATATAATGTTTTGAAAACCTTACTATAAAGGTTTTCAAAACACGCTACAATAAAACTTAATCATAATATTATAAAATGTGATAATATAGTCAAAAAGTGTAATAAAATATTTAAACACAGAATGCAAAAACGGAACGTGTTATGAAAATTTACATAATTCTATTATTATTATTTATGACCATATACTTTATTAAATCTAACACAAGATGAAACGTCTTATCGATTATGTTTATTACAATCATAATTTGTTCTCCGCGTGTAATGACACACTATGAATGTTATCATCCATTTTCAGTGCCAATTTTGAAGGAATAATTTTAGAAGGTATAAAGATACATTTGATCATTGCCCATACATAATTAAAAGGAAATAAAATAAATTTTTCCTTTTAGTACTAATGTGTGGTATCGTTTTTCTATCATACTATGTATTTTATACAACCTCATTTTATTTTCTTTCATTTAAGAAACTGATGTTGGTATATAAACATATATATTTCCTTCTAGTTTTCGCAGGAAACCTAGATTTGTCACCATGTTAAAATTCCAGAAAAATAACAAAGTTTTTGCTATTGGACTTAAATTTGGTTTAGTATTTCTTGCATGCTAACAAATTGTTATGTATTAATTTTATTCTCTTACATTACGAATGGTAACCAAATTAGAAAAAAAAGATAATAATAATAAATGTGTTAATTAAAACCAAGAAAAAACATTTTATTTCATTTCACATTTCAAACAAATAATAACGATATTTTTATCATTTATAGTCTCCATAACTACAAAATTTTGTAAAAAACTCTATCAGGGTATGATTATTTATTCCAATTATAAGTTTTCATTATACATACTTAGCTGCAGCCTCTAATATGTAGATGACAAAAAAAAAAAGTTATTTAAAAAATGAAATAAAAAAGTTAGGGAGTTCAGAAATATTTTTTTTTTTAATTCCATATAATTTTATGACTTTAAAATTATATACCTTATGATAACTAACTGGTTACCCTATATGATTTTTATTAATCGTATTAGTGGTTTCACATAAATGATTATTGGTTTTAATAATAAAAAAACTAATTTATTTTTTATTAAGTTAAACATTTAATATTTTCCTTTCTTTCTTTCTTTCTTTCTTTTTTAGGTATGGCAATTTATGACATGTTAACAGTGATATTTCCTGCGCCTGGTATTTGGTATATGTATACATTTGGTAATCATTATAAGCCTTTGAATCCAGTGTCAATATGTTACGTGTATCAAATATTAAATGAGGTAAGTTTATTTAATATTAAGCAATATTCTATCTATCAAACTGAATAAAAGAATTGAAATCGATTAGAATATTTTTAAGTCATTGGAAATGAATAACAATTGTTTTTGACAGAAAACATAAAATTTTATACTGAAATTAATTTATTACATAAGACTCTAATCTAATATATTTGAATTGTCTCTAGTTCCCGCGCTTTGATTAAAAAAAAAAACAATTATTTTTTTTTATTTTAAAAACTTTTCTATGTATATAGCTGTTTATTAGTATATTAACTCAAAAGTTATTCTAGTGAAATATATCTTGCTATATTTGCAACAAATTAATATTTATGATTAAATAATAAGAACTCGTATATTAGACTCTTAAAAGTTTTTAAATATTTTTTTTAATTTTTTTTTTTTTAATTTTTTTATAAAATTTTATTATAATTAATAAAAATGGTTTTAATACCTCTGTTGACTTCATAAAAAGGTAATGTAAGAATAATTTGTACCGAATTTCATTTAAATATGGCAAAATTTTAAGGCATTTATGATCATTAAACCGCTTTCCAGAAAGACATTTTTATGGGGGGCTAAATAAAACAATGGGCAGATCACAAAAAAAAAATTTTTACAAACATCGACTTTATGGTAAAAAATATTAATAACCAAATTTCATTGCATTATCCTCAAAATTGCAGTTTTTACTTTGTGGACAAGGTTTAAATAGACAGCCAGCTAGACGGGCGGACGTACATCTTTACAAAACATCAGCCTAAATGCATATTACTCCATACATGGTGTGGAACAAATATTTCAGTTGTTAGATATACACAAGTTAAATATTAATAAAAATTTTACTTGATAAAAATCATAGATTGTTATAGAGAAAATAGTTTATTATTGACTCATAATAGTACAATATATTGATATCTGCACATAAGATGCAATTTAATGCACTAATACGAGTCAATTATAGAGGTTTTTCTAAGATTTTTATTTCTACGGGACACTCTTCTATTTGTACAAAAGTATAAACAACAATTGTTTAAATAATCGCATAATAAATATTCTAGTTCTTTTAATTACTAATTCCTTAGATTAAATAATATACATTTCAAGTAACATGTATAATAACAATTAATTATAATTTTAACTACTAATTATTTTCATATTTATTTAAAATTAGATTACCACTTAAAATTATATATTTGTTAACAATCAGCATATTTAAATTTTAATTTAATTCTAATAATATTTCTATCTTTATTATGATATAAAGAAATTATTTTAATTAAATTGAAAATCCTTCTTAAGCAACCACATCAAGGATGCACATTTAATAATCTAAAATAAATTTCCGTACACAAACACATGTACTTTATTTCCCTCATCTTAAAAAACAATTCCCATTTCAATAATGACGACAACATGCCAATATGTTGCTGCTAAGAAACAAGAACATCACCAACAACAACAAATACAACTAGTATAGCAAAAATAATGTAACCTCAAACCTCAACAACAATATTATCATCAATAACAGTTTATAGTGTTAGTGAGTAAGAGATGAGTGAGTTCAAACATGAAATAACTAATTTTCTCTAAAGAGTTAGAATATATGTATATATGTGTGTATATTAGGGTGGCCCTTAAGTAGGTGTGTCAATAACTAAAAATATATTTTTGATTGTGAGAGTGAAAAAATGTTCTTTAAGAAAAAACTGGTTCAATAAATAATATACGTCAATTATACATGATTTTTTATTGTTACATAAAACTTTTTTTTTATGCATTTTCGCATTTCTTACACTTAAATTTATTAATATTGAAGTAAAAAAATATAATTATCATTCGTCCAATTTTATTTGCCAAACAATTAATTTATATAATTTATTTCAGTGTATTTTGTATTCTATGCTCTCGCAGTACCGATTAACTGAAAGAGCGTAGGAATACATGTGCTTTGTAATTGACATCTCCATTCTAAAACGAAAGATAGATTTAGTTTTCATTTTTGTAATAACATTGTATTCGATAATTTTTAATAAAATTGTACATTTTTCATGAAATTAAAAATATATTAGATTAAAAAAAAAAACAAGCGAGATTTTTTTTTAAATTTTATGTTATGGTAAAATGTGCAGACCACGCTAATTGACGTTTCACATTATATGGGAGTTGGGCAATAAAGTGTCCGGACCACTTTAATTTTTTCTTTTAAAAATTATATCGACCATCGAACTATTTATACAAAATTAGGATATCGAATCCTCTTTTGTGTAAGAGATAGCGGACACCCTGTGTTTCTAGCCCCATAACTTTTTTGTCTATTAAGCGATTTTGCCAATACTAAAAAAAAACCTTATATTAGAGCCAAGTTTCGTTCTCTAAAGTTGTCCCGTTCGATACCCATATCGGCTTAACATAATTTGGATACCTATTTTACATTTACATATCTTGTTTAAAAATTGTTTAGTTTTCGAAACATTGAAATTTTTTTGGGTGAAAATTTGATCAGAAATTTCATTGAGTTTCGATTTTTTAATTGGAGAATTATCACACTGTGCTGCCACTATGTTATATTTCATTGAAATGGACGAGCCATTAGGAAACTGTAGATTTCTATTTAAGAATGGGCACTATTTTAAAATAAAATAGACTTTAATTTTAGCTTCTTCGTTTCGAGCCACCCTGATGATGGAGATGAGCATAAAGGATATGAATAAATGACGACTATCATAAACATACATACATATATATACTACAGACTGACAGTGATAAATGTATTTGTGGTGTGATGTTTTTTACACTTTTTATTTCTTTGAAACAATTGTTTATTTAGTTCGGTTTGGTTTCTGTCTTTTTTTATACATTTTAACAGTTTTGAATGACATATGACAACAATAAAATGACTTTTAAAAATTTTTTCAGGAAAGTTTTTCTCTACGGCTTTAAATATTTAAATTTATTATAGTGTTTTCTTTTAAGGTTTTTTTCTTGTGTGTACATTCAGCATTTTTCATTAATCAATATCACACTTAAATCATTAGTTTTCAAGGATATTTGAATATACGTATGTAATGTTCCACATAAACTGACTTTTGCTGTTAATAAATTGTAACGAGGGCCTTAAAGAAAGAAGTTTCAATTATTATTGCGGAAATATTATAGCAAAACACTTGACTTAAATTAAAATATGATATTGGGTTATAATTAGATATTTTTATTTGGATTTTTTTCAACTTTTTTTCCGAGTTCTAAAATGTCAGTTTATCTGATTCATATTTTCTCTTAAATATTTCATAATTTAAACTTTTTAATCCCTTTGTGTATTGCACACTTGAAATTTTCCCCCTTTTTCAAACATTCATTATAATTATTTGACTTGTTCAACCATAATAACTTGCATCATAATTTTTTGCGCCTGGCTGCTTTAAATAGCCCCTTATAACCCTGTACACTTACAACAAAACAAACAAGTTCATTGTGAATAGCAAATAGCAGCAACAACAACAATTATTTACTACAGAAGGAAAGGGGTTAAAAGCTACCAGTGTATGTATGTATGTATGTATGTATGTATGTATGTATGTATGTATGTATGTATGTATGTATGTATGTATGTATGTATGTATGTCTTTTTAACTTTTCTTCTAACGCTCCTAACAAATGATGTGAATTTTAAATATGTTGGCAACATATTCATATGTATGCTGTTTGCATTATATAATCATTATTATCAACAGCATTGACATCATCGTCACCAACATCATTATCTCCATCATCATCATCATTATTAATATTTTCTAGTCAAATATTTTGCATTTTTTATTTTTTGAACACATAAACTGCGAAATGAAAGCAACAACAGTAGCAGCATTTATAACAAGGCAAACGGCAGTTGAAAAAAAAAATAAATAAAATAAAAGAACATGTTATTAGTGTTAAATTAAAGGCGTTTATACACATGTATACATAATATATGTAAGGCTAGTGATGCGTGTACAAGTGTATAGTATATACATGTGTGTGTAGTCTTAGTAAATATTTACATTTAACTACACACAATGTGATGACACTTGCGGGTATATATTTTTTGGGAGGGTAGCTGTTCCTTCTATATTTCCTTGCCACTTTTTTTTAAAGAGAGTGTTTACTAATGAAGGGGATTTAGGTCAACGATTTTATTGTATAACTTTGAAATCTATTTGTACTTGAGCTTGTCAAAGATATTAAAAATTAAAAAACGAGATTTTAATAACGATAATGAATCATACTGAGATTGTGTATATAAAGGGTTATAAAATAAATCATTTATATTTTGACATAAAAATACAAATTATTTATATATTGATAAAGTTTAAAATACATAAGCAAACTGCAATTAAATTTTGAGAAGCTTTGGAAAGAATTTAATAATAGGCATCATCATTTAAATGTAAAACGTATTATTATCAATGGAAAAATTTGCCAGATTTGTAATCATGTATAAGGGATTGAAGGCAACGACCGATAGTTTCAGAAAAAAAAAAAAACAAAAAAATATATTTTTTTTTCTCTAAAAGAAAAAATTATTGAAACTTTCTCGAAAAGAAATATTTTTAAAATAAAATTCATGGAAAATTTTCTCTAAAAGAAAATTAATCTAGATAATCTCTTTTCTTTAAAAGAAACTTTTAGACATTTTCTCTAAAAAAATTACCACAATTTATTTAATACTTCATAATATTTTGTGGAAAAAAAAAAAAATAATTTAATTTTAACAATTTTATACAGATTTTTTTTAAATAATTTTTTTTTTTTTTTTTTTTTTTTTGATATACCCTTTATTTTTTAATAATGGTGTTGAAGGTTACATTTTATATTCATATTGCCGTATACGGTAAAATTTTATATACACATACATATGTAGATATGTATATTGAAATATAAGTACTTTGGTTTAGTTCAGTTCATGTTCACTAAAAAGAATGCCATTATGAGCTTCAGCAGCAAAAGTAATTATATATTTTTTTCATCTCTCATAATTATGGCAGCAGTGGTAATATTTTCATATTAAAATTTCATTATACTGATATTTTAAACGTTGAAACTTTAGCGAATTCATATGAAATTTAAAACCCTATAAATGTCCATCTGTTTGTCTGAGAGCAGGATTAAATTTTAAAACTTAATGAATAAAGTTCTTTTTGGAAAAGTTAAAAAAATTTAAATAAAATATACAATATACAACAAAATATATTAATAGAGATAGTTTTATGAATTGTTTTAACAAAGTAATAATATTAACATATAATGATCTTGATATCATTAATGCAAATATGATAAAATTTTAAAATTTTATAATTTTACTAACACTGTACAACGGCCTTATTTTTCAATATGACCATTTCAACTACTTTTACAAATTTGTTGTATATCGAAACTCAGTACAAAAAACATTTAAGAGATTGATTTTATGAAGCAATATTAATTTCAACAAACCCTTAATTTACATATACAACTACATTATAAAATTTTTTACCTTCTTTCAATTGGCTTTCAATTACTAACAAAGTTTTCCCTAAAAAAAAACTCTTCTCAAGAAAAGGTCATCATTTTAAATTTCTATCTCAAATTTCTAGCAGTTTATTAAAAGTCATAAGCTGACAGTTTCATAGACATTAATTTAGATTTTCTGGTACTTTATCTGTCACAATTGATATTGTTTGTCTTCTCTTTCCTTTGTTTGCTTACAAAAACAAATAAAAACATTAAAGCAAGAGAAAAGGATAACAAAAAAACTAACAAACATTAAGTGTTTTTGAACTCAAAGGCGTCATGATTAAACATTTGAAAAAAAAAATGTTCTTTAATAATACAAATTGTTTCCTTTTGTTTTTGGACTTCTATGACTTTCATTTTATTTATCTTTTTTCCAGATAATGCCCACAATGTGCCACACGGCCTCAATATGGTTAACTCTGGCTTTGGCGGTACAAAGGTATGTAAAAGAGGATTTAATAATGAATCTTATTTGAATGTCATTTTTAGTAAATAAATGAATATTAAACTACAATAATTGCAGGTTTAAATATTTAAACACAAAATTAAATACATATTTAAATAAAAAAATTAACTTTTTGATTTAAGTATTTAAAGTTTTTACTGAGGATAATTTAACAAAAATTATATTTATATTAATTGTGTAACTTTAATGAATGAAGTACATTGATTAAAATTCGTTGATCTTTTA
>MINK01175084.1:0-10631 GCA_001735545.1 Phormia regina
TATGTTCACCTCTCAGACGGCTAACAGCCAACTTTGAGCCGCCGCTGACAATTTTTAGCAAAGCCGCCGCCGCCGCCGTTAAAATCGTTCGGCGCAGGTCTCGTTAGATGCTGTTGTATTTTTTCTTCTGTTAATAGCATATATATAATATAATAATATAATATTTGCGTTTTTGTCGGCATAATAGAAACAATTATTTATTTGACTACAGTTTTAATAAAATAATTGCCAAGTAATTTTCCAAAACTACATAATTTAATTAAATGTAAGTAATTAAAGAATATTGAAATTATCTTAGAATGTTGCAAAAAGTCACTGAACGCCATTTTTATTTTCTCACATAAAATTTGCAGAGCGTCACTAAAATAGCGTCACTTTATTTTCTTAACCTCTTTGTATTTTTTCTTTGCATATTTTCTATATACCAGTTTTATTACTTAACAAAAAAGACGAGCATTTGTAAAATGGATACAAGCAGTGGTGTAGAAAATCGTGAAAAGGATCGTGATCGCCGTGGACGTGGTGCACGTGGTTCCCGTTTTTCCGATGCCGATGCTCCCGGTAGTACTGGTGGCAATGGCAGCGGCAGCGTTAATCGTGATCGCAGTCGAGAAAGACGCAATTGCCGCATTTACATTTCAAATATTCCATACGATTATCGCTGGCAAGATCTTAAAGATCTTTTCCGGCGTGTTGTTGGCTCTGTGGAATATGTTGAACTGTTCCATGATGAAAACGGTAAAGCCCGCGGTTGTGGTATTGTTGAGTTTAAAGATCCCGACAATGTTGAGAAGGCTCTGGAAAAAATGAACCGTTATGAAGTGAATGGCCGTGAATTGGTTGTTAAAGAGGATCATGGTGAACAGCGTGATCAGTATGGACGTATCATACGTGATGGTCCTGGTGGTGGCGGCGGTGTCGGAGTTGGTGGAGGCCGTGGCGGTGGCTCTGTAGATCGTGGCGGTGATCGCGGATTTTCTCGACGTGATGACGATCGATCGTAAGTACATTTTTTATAACATATCTTGTATTCTTTTTTTAATTTTCTATACGTTTAATGAAAAGATTCATTCTTAAGGAAAACGTCTCGTAAATAATATAAATTTTCAGTTTATATTTAGTGTATTAATTAAAGAAACAAATAATGCAGTATTTGATATTAAGTTTCGTTTTTATAATTAGGTAATAATTTGGGAAGAATATGTGTTGCCTGCCTTTTTAAAGGAGATCTTTTTTTTAAATAACTGGGCATTTCTTTTAATATTGGTGTACATTTAAACATGATTCCATTCTTTGCAAATTTCTTTATTAAAATTGCATTTATTAGGATTGAGCGAAAAGCCGTCTGTCAGTCTGTTTTTATATACATACATATGTATGTATCTAATATTTTGGGCATTGTTTCCTTCTTCCACGTCTCTTGTATAACTCTATGCGACTATATTCTTCATAATAGCTAAACGTCATGTAAACTATACAAACTTTATGAATATTTATTTGTTTATTATCTTAATTAGCTTGTTTTCATCAGCGTTGGTTTTGAGATCTAACTTTATAAATTTCTTTAAAATCAATTTGTTTCATTCTAAATGTTCATTTGTATTTTAAATTTTAACTACTGCTCACCATTTTAAATTCAACGGGGTTTGTTTTATAATTCCTCTTATATCAAAATGGAATCACTGTAAATATAAGAAATCTTTGATAACTTCTTTTACTTAAATACATTGTTTGAGTCGCTCTGTCTGTTTTGTATGTATGTTCTAATTTTATTTAACAAACATTTAATAAATTGGCAGATTATCATGATTTGGTGGCTGATGATTGCAAAAAAATATTTAGAATCAATTTGTAAACGATAGAAATAATGGAAATAAGGTTTTATTTTGATAAGTTAGGTTTTTTACAGTTTTAATAGTTTAGTAAGCAAACATTGAATTATGATCGATAATAACTTTTTTTATTTAGAACTTTTTTTGTCCCTTACAATCTGCTTAAAGATTTCCAATCGGTTTGAGTGATTCTGAATTATTTCATAAGAGATTGGGGCCGATGCCCTGTTGTAGGTCTATTTAAAAAAATTATGGCAACATGACATTGTGAAGGATTTTTTAATATCGCTATCCATGTTTAATAGCGTTGTGTATGTTTCTCGATGATAGTTGTAGAAATTAAGTATATAATATAAAATTTGCAAAAATGTGATATGATTTGTAAAATGCGTTATCTATACAAAGATCAAATCAACAACAAAACCTGAAAAAAATCTTCAATGTCGTTTTTTTATATATTGCCGATTTTACTTCTTTTTAGTAAAAAAAAGCTTAAAGGAAGAAAAATCGGGAAAAAACTACTATTTTTAATAAATAAAGGTTTTTTTGTCCTTAGGAAGATTGTTATATTACTGTAAATGAATAAAAAAATATCTGTAGTCGCAGTTGTTTCATCGCATATGGCTTTACCTCAGTCTTATGCGAAATTTGAACATAAGTTTGTATAATGGTAGTTCTATCGCAGACGACATTATATAATAATCCAGCTAAGTTTTAAATGTGTTTTTAAAAAAAGTAATACGAAAAAAGCAAAAGATCATAATTCAATGCTTAAATGTTATATTCATCTATGTTAAATACAATATTTCAACTATTTGCCTAAATGTTTATTGAAATATATTCATGATACGTCTAGGAGTATATGTATTATTTATGAATTTTGAGCATCTGCCAGCAATTTTAAACAAACCAGCAATTTGAATTAAACGTTTATATAAACTTGGATTTTATTTCTGAATTTTTGTATATCTATATATATATTTTTTTAATCTAAACATAATGTAGTGTAGTATTTGAACTATTTAGCAATTTGTAAGTATTTATATAAATATATATTTTTGTTATTTAAAAAAACTCTGGTAATATTTGATGATAATGATCTAATCTAAAACAAAAACAAATTTGCAGTTGGTAAAAATCTATAACAAATGTATTTTGTGCTGCGTTTTGAATTCAATATGGAATTTGTATTTCTTGCTTTTTTGATGATGGTTTGTTTCCTTGTTTGTTTTTCTTATACATTGTTGAATTCTTCCTTTTAGATCTGGTCGTAATAATTTTAACATGATGTCAAATGATTTTAATAATCAACAAGGGAATTATAATTATTATGGGCTTTCTGCTTCGTTTTTGGAGAGTCTCGGCATAACTGGACCTTTGCATAATAAAGTTTTCGTTGCTAATGTGAGTATTTATGTATTAAAACAAACAAAATGGAATCATTTGATTCTATGTTTCACTTAAATTGTTGAATAAAGATGGTGACGTTATTTAAAAGTATACTTTGTGTGTAAGTGTTTAAGGTTTAGCAAGAAATAATTCATATTTTTGGGGCCATAACTTAAAAAAAAAAACACAATTTTTTATTATTAACATTGAAATTTGGGCTTTTGAAAAACTTTTTAACCAACTTTTCTTATATATATTTTTTGTCTATTAATAAATTTGGGCTTGCAGAACCCTTTTAGATATGCAATTCTCCCTTCATTTTAATTTTTAATTTAAAATATAAAAAATTAAAGAGTTATATAGAACATTAAACTACGGGGCTTGTTTTCTTTTTTTTATATATACAACATAGAACATAATATCCAAATAGAACAAAATATCTAAACCCTTGGGGCTTTATATCCATTTTTGTTTTTGTTATAATAACTACTGGAAATTTTTCATTGTTTTTTTTTTTTTTTCAAATTTTTTATTGCTTCCTTAACTATGTGTTTTAGTGGTCTTTTTTTGGCTGCTGATTAATGTAATTTATTTTAAAGTTGTTTGCTTTTTAATAAAGTTAATATGTACTTTAAAGTTTTGACTTTATAAGCTGTAAAGAAAAGATAATCTTTTTATTAAAATAATAATTATATTTTGTAATATCTATTCAATATCTTCTGAATTATATCGTATTGAGTGTCAATTATTATTATATCCTGCATTAAATTTAAGGTTTTAAGCTGGGAATTGTTGAAAAGTTGTTTATTATCATAATTTTTTAGAAACACATTGTATTTTTAAAAGCCATGCATTCAAATAAGAGAAAAACATTTTATTCTTATAAAGGATTGAATTATTTGGTTTAGAACTATTTGCCAATCAAATTGTGTACCCGTATGTCTGTCTCATGGTCGGCCCTTGTATTGAATTAAGAAAATACATATTTTAAAATAAATTTTTATTATAGCAAAGTATGCAGTCAAACGATTGAAGAAATAATGCAAAAATAAATATAATTTGGGATGTTTTTTCAGTGTATTGTTAGATAAATACCTAAACATATTATTTGTTTTCCCCTCACCATTCCTACTCTAGCTTGACTACAAAGTGGATTCGAAGAAGCTTAAACAAGTCTTTAAATTGGCTGGTAAAGTGCAGAGTGTAGATTTATCATTGGACAAAGATGGCAATAGCCGTGGTTTTGCTGTCATTGAATATGATCATCCTGTCGAAGCTGTACAGGCCATATCCATGTTGGATCGTCAAATGTTGTACGATCGTCGTATGACAGTGCGTTTGGATCGTATACCCGATAAGAGTGAGGGTCTTAAGTTGCCTGAAGGTTTGGGAGGTGTTGGCATTGGTTTGGGTCCTAATGGTGAGCCTCTAAAAGATGTTTCTCGAAACTTACCCAATAATAATCAGAACAATCAAATGCAAATGGGTGGCAATATGATGGGAGGTGGCGGCAACATGGGCGGCGGCGGTAACATGGGTGGTGGCAATATGAACATGGGTAATCCAAATGTGGGTGGCATGTTTGGCAATAACGCACCAGTACAACCCAGCCCCGTAGCCCCTGTTGGACCTAATAACAAACCTATGAATTCTAATGCTGGATTGAATTTGGGAAATTTAAACACATCCAATTTGGCCGCCCTTACTAATGTGGTGGGTGGTTTAGGCGCTGCTCTCAATAATCCCCTACTCACTACATCCCTAAACAATTTGGGTTTAAATTTGGGTAATCAAGGTGGTGGAAATGACGATTCTATGTCTTCGGCCAATGCTGCTCTATCAAATAACTACAGCACGGGAGGCAACAACTACAGTTCGGGGTTTGGAGGTAGTTCATCAAATTTTAGTTCACAGGCCGGCGGCAGTGGTGGCGGGGGAGGAGTCCCTTTTAATGCTTATAACACCTCTAGTGGAGGTGGTGGTGGCGGCCTGGATAATGACTATAACTCGGGCAATGCCATTGACATGTATGGTGGTGGCTCTGGCGGCAATAATACCGGTAACGTAGGTGGTAATGTGCGCAAATCTGATACCATTATAATTAAGAATGTAAGTAGTTATTTTCGTCCAATCGAATATCTTGGAAACTTATAAAAATCGCTTAAAAAATTTCTACAGATCCCACTTAGCTGCACTTGGCAAACACTGCGAGATAAATTCCGTGATGTGGGTGAAGTGAAATTTGCGGAAATACGAGGCAATGATGTTGGTGTTGTACGTTTCTTTAAAGAACGAGATGCTGAATTAGCCATAGGTACGTTTATATACCGAAAATAATCTGATAATTTTGAGACCAATGGAAAATGTATTCATTTTAACTTATTTTTCTAGCTCTTATGGATGGTTCTCGTATGGATGGTCGTACCATTAAAGTCACATATTTTTAAATATAATTAATCTTATCAACCAACTAACCACCACAAACACACTGTATTTTAAGCATTAATAACTTTTAAAAGTAGAAAATGATTTATATTATTTTAAATCATTCTCTCATTAATTTACTATCGCTGATTTCTCCTCCTATATATATCCTTGATTCCTTTTAAATTATGCTTTATTTTTCGTTCTTATAAGTATAAATTAAATTTTCTTATTGTTTATATTTAAGTTTTTCTTAGACTACTTTTGATTGCCTCACGTTCTGTTATAATTTTCTATTATTATTTTTCTGTTTTGCTATTTATTTTTATAAGTTTAAACTTAAGAAACATTTTAAAATATTTCCTTTGAATAACTACTATAATAAAATCAAGAAAAAATTACTCACATATTAATAAAGTTTATGTGTACAAGAAACCTACCGAAGTCTTCTCGTCTAAAACATGAAAAATAACACTTCCTCAAAAACAAAAAATAATAATAATAAAATAAACAATCAACCAACAGTTAATGTATCTTACAATTAAATATAAATTTATTTAAATGTGTAGTAGTGATTCAAAAAATAAAAAAAAAGATAAACAAAATAAGAAATTGTTTTTGGTATTAACTTTTGATAGCATCTCTAAAATATTTTTAGTTTTAAAACTTGGGAAATAATTAGAGATGAAAGTAACATTTTACTTGATATGAAATTGTGGATAGTATAGATGTAGAAATCTCCGCATTGGCTAAATTGGATTGTAACGTTGACAAATTCGAGAAGTCATCTTCAGAAAATGGAACCAACGTTTTAATTGTTATTTTAAAGAAGTCTAAAAAAACGGCAATGAATATTGCCGTTCCAGTAACCAAATTCTAATTACTTTTTTGTAATTTGTTGATTTTCTAAAATATTTTTATACATTGATCGTCACATGCACATATCATCTTGCAAACGTTACAAATAAAAATATGTAATTTTTTTATAAATGAAAATTATTTAAATTTATTAGATTCTTGTCATTTATTCAAATTAGAAAAAAAAATACATATTAAGAAATATTTTATTGTTAATGTAAATGATTTTTTTTGTTCAATTCATTTACATGCATACAAATAAAACTACATACATATATAAAAAAAAGAAAATCCAATGATTATTTAAAACCTAATGGAAATACTGCACTGTCTTTCCATTATGATATTGTATTAAGGGAAATAAACAGAAAAAAAATACAATATAAAATATATTTATGTATAAAGATTAGGTGCTAGAAGCAGCAGCGGCTGCCGGGGTAGTTGTAGCAGCTACTGCAGGTGTAGTAGCAGCAACCTTTACTCCAGGCGTTGATGATTGTCCTTTAAAACGTTCCAAACGTTTACGAGCTTTTTCAGCCCATTCATCTTTGTTTACGCTGGTTGCTACGGTAGTTGTGTTGGTATTATTATCAGCTACTTTGGCTGCCTCAGCGCCGCCAAAACGTTGTTTACGCTTAAGTAGTCTCTCTTCGGCATCTAATTTGGCCAAATTCGTTGAAGTAACACAACCGAAACGTTCGGCTCTCTTTTTTAGTAACTCTACTTGTTTTTCACTACTCACTACGGGTGCCACCGAAATGGCGGCATTCTTCTCTTTAGCCGTCATAGCTGCAGTAGCTGTCGGTGTTGCTGTTGGTTTGGTTTCCAAGCCAAATTTTTTAGCTCTTAATTCTAATCTCTCTTGCATGGTCAATTCTTTAAGTTTTTTTGTAGCCGCAACAGTTACAGCTGTTTGATTATTGTCAGATTTTTTATCATTTTCAATGGTAATGGGATTGCGTTCGCTCATCTTTACTGCTTTGGCAGGAGAGGGTTCGGTGTTTTCTTTGGTTGTGTTGGCGGCCTCCAATGTGTTGCTACTATTTAAAGAACTTTTACGCTTTAGAATAATTTTTTTAGTTGTAGTAGTTGGTGATTCTAAAATATCATCCTCTATGGTTGCTGCATCCTTGTTATCACTACCAAGCGTTTTGGGTAGTATGGTTGTAGGAGTTGTGGTGGGGCTTTTCAATAGTTCATTTTCATCAGAACCCAAAATCTTTTCTTCGTCAGACAATACACCTTCTTCATCGAGGATATCTTCGCCCACCAATGAGCTATCTTCCAATAAGGGTTCACCTACCATGGCTGCCTGCAAACGCTCTTGTAATTCATTTTTATTTCCAGCTACAGAAAGTCCGCGGACTTTTAGTTCACGTTTCAGGTCTGCCACCTTAAAATAGATTTTGAAATATTATGATTTTATCAAACTAAATTGAATAATTAACTCACCTTCATATTGCTAACATCTGTTACTGGCATTTTAATATTTTTTCCTTAATTTTATTTAAATTCTGTTAGAAATTCTCAAATTTGTAATGTTCACAAAAAATATATAGTTTGCTATACGATATGTAACAAATAACAACGTTTGTGAAGCTAAGAGGAATATGGTGAGAAGAAACAAAAGCATTAAAACAGTACAACCAAAATGCAACCCTGTTAAGTTATGTTCATTTTACTAGTCGTCTTCACGTAACATGACATATTTAACATTAACACTAACATCATGTTAATGATAAATTTAAATCGTTTAATTTGATGTTAATATAAATTTTTTCGATGTGTAAACATGGTTACTTTAATTTAACATTTGCTTTAACAACCTCGAAAACATTAACAACAAGTTCAACGATCTACATTTGCCATTAAATCGAGCCTCCGGACATTTTTCAAAGCCGTCTATGAACATTATTCAAATACAGACGCTGATTGTGGTAAAACATTTGTTTCCATTAAAAAATCGATTTTTGATGGAGAATATGAGTGATCACAGATTTTCATTGTTTTGGCTCTAAACCCCTTCGTTTAGGTTTTATAAGCAATTTTAGATTTTCCATTAAAAAATCGATTTTTGATGGAGAATATGAGTGATCACAGATTTTCATTGTTTTGGCTCTAAACCTCTTCGTTTAGGTTTTATAAGCAATTTTAGATTTTCCATTAAAAAATCGATTTTTGATGGAGAATGTAGGTGATCACAGATTTTCATTGTTTTGGCTCTAAACCCCTTCGTTTAGGTTTTATAAGCAATTTTAGATTTTCCATTAAAAAATCGATTTTTGATGGAGAATGTAGGTGATCACAGATTTTCATTGTTTTGGCTCTAAACCTCTTCGTTTACGTTTTATAAGCAATTTTAGATTGAGCAGAGATGTGCGACGAACGGTTATAAATCGAGCCTCCGGACATTTTTCAGAGCCGGGAGCCTAATCAAACATTATTTCAAATAAGACTCGATTTGTGTTGCAAACATTGTTTTCCATTAAAGAGAATCGATATTTGTTGAAGGGAAACATAAGTGATTACAGATTTTTCTGTTTTGGCTCTAAACCTCTTTCGTTTACGTTTTATAAGCAGATTTTAGTATTTTTCCATTAAAAAATTCGTATTTTTGATGGAGAAATATGTAGTGAATCACAGATTTTCATTGTTTTGGCTCTAAACCCCTTCGTTGTTTACGGTTTTATAGCAATTTTAGATTTTCCTATTAAAAAATCGATTTTTGATTGGGAGAATACGAGTGATCAAAGATTTTCATTGTTTGCTTAAACCTCTTCGTTTACGTTTTATAAGTAATTTTTAGATTTTCCATTTAAAAAATCATTTTTGATGGGAGAATTACGAAGTGATCACAGTTTTCACTTGTTTTGGCTCTAAACCTCTTCGTTTACGTTTTTATAAGCAATTTTAATTTTCATTAAAAAATCGATTTTTTATGGGAGAATACGAAAGTGATCACAGGATTTTCATTGTTTGGCTCTAAAAACCTCTTCCTCTTACTTTTATAAGCAATTTTGATTTTCCATTAAAAAAAATCGATTTTTTATTGGAGAATACGAGTGATCACAGATTTTCATTGTTTTGCTCTAAACTCTTTGTTATAGTTTTTATAAGCAATTTTTAGATTTCCATTTTAAAAAAATCCATTTCATTGTTTTGGCCCTCTTAACCTCTTCGTTTACGTAACTATAAGCAATTTTATTGTTTTAGCTCTAGTCCTGTCGTTTACGGTTCTTATAAGCAATTTTTAGATTTGTCCATTAAAAAAATCGATTTTGATGGAGAATACGATGATCACAGATTTTCATCTGTTTCTGCTCTAAAGCCCCTTCGTTTTAGGTTTTATAACAATTTTAGATTTTCCATTAAAAAATTCCATTTTTGATAAGAGAATATGTAGTTATCACAGATTTCATTGTTTTGGCTCTAAACCTCTTCCGTTTAACGTTTTATAAGCAATTTTAATTTTTCCATTAAAAATCGATTTTGATGGAGAATACGACAATGATCACAGATTTTCATTGTTGTTGGCTCCTAAAACCCTTCACGTTTAGGTTTTTATAAGCAATTTTAGATTTTCCATTAAAACAATCGATTTTGATAGAGAATGTAGGTGATCACAGATTTTCATTTTTGGCTCTAACCCCTTCGTTACGTTTTATAACAATTTTAGATTTTCCCATTAAAAAAATCCATTTTTTGATAGAGAATGTAGGTGATCACAATTTCATTGTTTTGCTTAAACCTCTCTCGTTATACGTTTTATAAGCAATTTTAGGATTTCATTAAAAAAATCGATTTTTTTGATGGAGAATAGTGACTTGATTCACGATTTTCGCATGTGTTTTGAGCTCTAACCCTTCGTTTTAGTTTTATAAGTGCAATTATTTATGAATAATTTCATTGTAAAAAATCCATTTTGGATAGAGAATGTAGGTGATCACAGATTTCATTGTTTTGGCTTCTAAACCTCTTCGTTTACGTTTTATAAGCAAATTTTAGATTTTCCATTAAAAAAATCCAATTTTTGATTAGAGAAATGTAGGTGATCACAGATTTCATTGTTGTGGCTCTAAACTTCTTCGGTTAGTTTTATAAGCAATTTCTTAGATTTTCCATTAAAAA
>MINK01175085.1:0-15538 GCA_001735545.1 Phormia regina
ATAAAAAGGATAACGTTTCCCATAAATTACTTTAACTAAAATCAAGTTTTCAATAAACTTTTATAAAAAGCTTAAATTTTCAATTTACTTTTGTGGAATAACTTAAGCCTTCAATATTTATTTATTAAATAATTACAATGCAATTAAAAGTTATAATATATTTCCTATCGAGTGGAGTGCTCATTGTAGTGAAAAAGAACAGAATCTTTGAAGCTTTTACTATTTAAAAAAGCTTTCAAAAGATTACTTAAAATAAAATTGAGCTTTTAATAAATTTCTGTAAAAAAGCTAACACTAATAAAGAATAATTTAAGCTTTCAATATATTATAATAAAAAGATAGAGTTTCAAATAGATTTCTTAAAATAAAATGAAGCTTTCAATTAATTTCTATTTCTATAAAAAGAAGAAAATTTTTAATCAGCTTTCAATAAACTTCTATAAAAAAGTTTAAGCTCCTAACAAAGCTAAAGCTTAAACGTTACTACAGAATAATTTGGGCTTTCGATAGATATCTATAAATAGATATCTATCGAAAGATTTCTATTGAATAGAAATATTCTTTTAAAGAAGAACTTAAATCTTTTATATTTCCAAAAAAATTAAACTTTCCAACATATTTCTTAAAATAAACTCGAGTTTTCAATATATTTCTTATAAAAAAGCGCAAACTTTTAAAAAATTTACATAAAAAGCTCAAACTTTCAAAAGATTTCCTGAGAAAATTTAGAGCGCTACACAGATTTCTATAAAAAAAGTTAACTTTCACTGGATTTTAATAAAAAAGCTTAAGCGTTGAAAAGATTTCTATAAAAAATTTAGGCAATTAATTGATTTAAAAAAAAAAAAACTTTAAGCTTTTACTAGGTATTTAGAGGAAAGCTAGAATTTTGATTTAAGCCTAGTATATAAAAGCTTAAATTTTCAATATATTCGTATAGAACATTTTAAGCTTTATTCATTTTTTATTCTGCAATTATAATAAATTCCTACTTCTTTGCAACAGCATCCATCTTTTTATAGTTTTTTCTTTACTTTTCTCTTAAGCTTCTCTTTGTTAAAAAACAAACTTTTTAGTCAATATTTGCATCTTTCATTTTTAATTTTCTATCTCTTACACAGTTGAACGCAAACCATATTGGAAACGTAGCACCATTGAGACACAAATACAAGTAGCAAACTCTTCATTGCGTGACCGACAGGCCAATCATTTGGGCACCACCTGTAATCTAATACGAAACGACTGTGCACCAGATAAACATAGAACTGACAGTGAAGGTTCACCTTTATGTATTTCCATAAATAATGGCATTGAGAGGCAAAAGGTTAAAATAAAATATATATCATGTGATGAAGACAATAATCCAATTGAATCATAAATAAAATTCTAGTATAATATTATTATAGTTTTTATATATTTCCAGAAAAAAAATGTATTTTATTCCTAACTTTACCTCTTTCTTAAAAATTAAGATGTATATATAGACATAAGCAAGTGTAAATTTGTTTAAATTTTAAATGAAATATATTTCGAATATTGTTGTAATAAAATTACATCGAAAATACAATTTTCTACAAACAAACAAAGAAAGAAAGAAACAAAGAAGAAAATATAAATATAAACTAAAGTTAAGTTAAGGTTTCTCTAAAATAATTTTATTTATTGTTGCAATATACACACATACATACATATTTCTATTGTCAATAAAATCTATACAAATTTTTAAATAAATAAATAATTTAATTTTAAATCTTAAAGGTCTATGTATGTGTATTTTTAATTTAACACAAATACACATACATATACATACAAATGTGTTAATTGAGTATACTTCAACATTTTTTAAGGTTAGTTAAATATTTAAAAAAAAATACAAATTTTTATTATTTATTTTTAATTAAATTTAATTTAAAAAAAAATTAAAACAATGAGATTTATATATAAATATACAATTGTGCTAGTAATCTGTAAATAAATTTCTTTAAATATAAAATATTATGGTTTAAGTTTTTAAAACAATTTGACAGAAAAAAAGGTAAAATTTTAATATATTGTAAATATTTTAATGTATAGACAAATAAATATATTAATAATAAAAAAAACAAATATTTTTGAAAAAAATCTATAATTTTGTTGTTTTTTAAATTGCAAGGAATTTGATTTTTTTTAATTCTAAGAATATTTGAGAATGGAACTATTCCAGAACTGGTACAATAAACAAGTTAAAGCTTTTAATTATAGAAAAGCTTAAGCTTTCAATACAAAAGTTAAAGATTTCAATAGGATAGTTAAAGCTTTCAATAGAATTCTACTGCACACTTAAAGCTTTCAATAATAATTTTTAAAAATAAGCTTAAGTGTTTAATTGATTTTTACATAAAGCTTAATTTTTCAATAAATATGTGTAGGAAATCTTCAGTTTTCATTAACTTTCCATAGGAAAATTAATATTTTTATAGTACACGTAATCGTTAAATTATAAAAAATATTAAGCTTTCATTAGAAAAGTTAAAGCTTTCAATAGATTTCTACTGCAAACTTAAAGCTTTCAATAAATTTTAACAAATAAGCTTGAATTTTTGTAGAAAATCTCAGGTTTTCATTAATTTTCCATAGGAAAGTTTAATATTTTAAAGTACACGTAAGCCTTTAACGGATTTTTATAGGAAAACTTTTATTTTCAATTGATTTATTTAGGAAAACAATCTATCATTATAGTGTTATACAATAGCTTTAAATTTCAATAGATTTCTGTAGAAAAGTTTAATATTTCAATAGATAAATTAAAGTTTTTACATTTCTATGAGGAAGTTAAAACTTTCGATAAATTTCTATAAGAAATCATAAGTTTTAAAAATGTTTCAAATTAAAAGCTTAATATTTTTCAATAGAAAAGCTCAAACCATAAATATTTTTCAATCAATTTTTAACTTTTGATGGATTTATATAGAAAAAGTAATGCTTTCAATATATTTCAATAAGAAGCTTAAGCTTTCAATATATTTCTACATAACAGCTTAAGCTTTTAATATATTTCAATAGAAAAGCTTAAGCTTTCAATATATATCTGCAGATATCCTTCAATAAATATCTATAGAAAAACTTAAGTTTTCAATATATGAATTTTTACAGAAAGGCTTAAGTTTTCAATATATTTCGATTGAAAAACTGAAGCTTTCAATGTATTTCTACAAGAAAAGCTGAAGCTTTCAATATATTTCCACAAAAAGGCTTAAGCTTTCAATATATTTTGATAGAATATCTAAAGATTTCAATATACTTCAATCGGAAAGCTTAAGCTTTTAATATATTTTTATGGAAAAGCTTGAGCAGTCAATATATTTCTATTGAAAAATTTAAATATTCAAAAACTGTTTGAGGTTTATATAGAAAAGCTAAAGCTTTCAATAGTAAAGCTTGAGCTGTCTAAAGATATCTATAAAAAAGCTTATGCTTTCAATATATTTCTATGGAATATTTAAACTAATTACCCTAGAAAATCTTAAACATTCAATAGATTTCTATAGAATATATTTAATATAAAATATGTAGATTTCCATAGAAAAGTTAAATAATAAAATCGAATTCTTTGTAGCTTTCGAAATAAAGCGTAAACTTTAAATAAATATTTATAATTAAGCTTTTTCTCATTTCTACTGTAAAGTAGATTTTCATATACACACATATAAAAAATAAACTAATTGTTATTTAAATAAAGCTTTCGAAAATTTGATAAGTTATTTAAGCGATAAATTTTTTTAATTATATTTCAGACAAATTTACTTTTATAGAGAATTTTCGAAAAACTATCCTCCTATAACTAAATTTTCAATCAATTGTTTTGTACTGAAATTTTTAATCAATGTTTTTTGCAATCAAGTTTGTTGGTGTAAAACTAAGGATAATTTTTTTGTATTTTCATTTGGTAGGAAATTTAATATAATTTTTATTTTACTATTTTAATTTACTACATACTTAAAACACTTCATAGGTGTTTGTATAAAATGTATCATGGAATGTTTTACTACAGTTTGATATTATTGTTGTATCCTATAAACCACCTGTCAATTAATTTTATGCCACCTGTGTGAACCCTCATCTTAGCTTTAAAATTTAATATAACCTAGTAAAGTGTAAAAAAATATATGGCGCATAATGTTTTTATTCCAACTCTAGATAATCAGCCTGTTATTTTAAATTCCATATAAATACATCATTCGCCCTGTTCTTTGTTTATTTCCAAAGAAATTTAAAATTATAATTTTTACGTAAACAAACAAAAAAAATCTACATAAAATAAATTATATTTTGTAGAAAATAAATAAATAAATTATTTATCTTCAATTATTTCGTTTGTTTTATAAATTTTCTCGAAAATACACAAAATTCACCGAAATTTAATTATCTCCACCTTTAATGACCAAAGGTTAGTTATAAAATAAACACACAACCAAAACTTGGTTAACACAAACAATGTTTACTAATTTCTAGCTTCCAATGTTAAGGCAACAACCAACAGCAATGTGCCTTCAAGTAGCGCCACTATAAGTGGAAATGAAAGTGATTTTGAAACAGCCATTGCGGCCTGTGGTTTTGGTTGTTTTAATATTTGCCTTATAATTATTTCCATGTCACCTTTGATTTCTGGTATATTTGCATCATCATCTCTGTCCTTTATATTGCCAACAGCCGAATGTGATTTACAATTAAGTCTGATGCAAAAAGGTGTTTTGAATGCTATTTGTTTTGCAGGTAAGAAAGATTAAAAGGGATGACATTTTAAAAACAGATTGTTTTCAAATTATAAAAATTTATTCCAACAATGGCATCATATACAACCTGGTAACAAAATACCACCTCATACAATAAAACATATGCGGCTTTGTCAGGCATGATTGTTTCAGCCATACCCTGGGGTTATATATCTGACACCATGGGACGTAAACTGGTACTAGTATATGCTCTTTTATTAGATGGAATTGTTGTTATATGTACAGGCATAAGTCAAACTGTAAATGAACTATTGATTTTCAAATTTTTCGATGGATTTTTGTAGGTTACAAAACGAATAATAATTAATTTCATATATCACTTATAGTACTATTATTTATCTTTAGAGTTAGTGGTCCTTTTGCTGTAGCTGTTTCTTATGTTACCGAATTCCATGGTCTACATCATCGTGCTCGCATTATGATGGGTATGGGTATGATAAAGGCATCTGCTACAATTTTATTACCCAGTATTGCAGTTGGTATTTTACCCCTCCATTTTTCCATCGACATATATAATTTTAAGTGTAAGTATGTAAGATTAATTATATTTTAAATTTAACTTTTTATTGACTTAATGACATATTTTAGTACACACCTGGCAAATCTTTATAATGATTACTTCAGTTATTCCACTACTTGGTTGCTTTTTCCATGCATTTCTTCCTGAAAGTCCAAAATTTCTTATGTCTCAGGGTCGCAATAAAGAAGCTTTAGAATGTTTGCGTTACGTTTACGGTATAAATTATAGAAAACCAAAGAGTGAATATCCAGTAAGTAAAGAAGATTTTTAAAACAATTATAAACAAGTAAATTTTAAAGTCCTTACTATAGACTATTTATATTCTAGACTGTTTTATAGTCCAGACTATAGACTATTTTATATTCTAGATTATAGACTATTTTATATATTCTAGACTATAGACTATTTCATAGTCTAGACTATTTTATAGTCTAGACTATAGACTATTTTATAGTGTAGACTATAGAATATTTTGTAGTCTAGATTATAGATTATTTTATAGTCTAGACTATTTTGTAGTCCAGACTATAGACTATTTTATAGTCTAGACTATAGACTATTTTATAGTCTAGACTATAGAATAGTCTATTTTATAGTATAGATTATAAAATAATATATTATATATAATAGTGCATTTTATAGTCTACACTATAGAATAGTATATTTTATAGTCTATAGTCTATTTGCTTATAAAATAATTTTTTTCCTAGATTTTTTGGTGCCATAGATTTATTTTTATAGCGCCATAGGACTATAGATCTATTTTAATAGTATTCTTCTTAGATGACTATAGAACTATTTTCTATAGTCCCTACGATTTTAATAGGACTAATTTTATAGTCTAGACTAAAATGTGTACTATATTTATACAGTCTGAGACATATAGATCTATTGTTATAGTCTATTTTTTTTGAAACTGTTATTTTCTAGAATTATAGACTAATTTTCATAGTGCCTACGACTATAGATCTATTTTATAAGTATCTAATACTACTAAGATTAGCACTAATTATTTATATGTCTAGACTATATAGACTATTTTATAGTCATAACGACCTATAGGACTTATAATTTTCATAGTCTAGACTTATATGACTAATTTAAATAGTCTCATAAATCTAATAGGACCCGATTTTTATAGTACTAGACATGATAGACTTCTTATTTATTATATCGAGACTAGCTATAGGACTATTTCATAGTCCTGGACCTATTTTTATTTATTCTACAAGACTAATAGGACCTATTTTAATAGTGCCTAGACCATAGAACTTTTTTAATAGTCTAGACTTATAGAAAATAATCTTAATTTTATAGTAATAGAATTAAATAAATAAATGATATTATATATAATACGTGTATTTCTATAAGTCTACCACTATAGAATAGTATATTTTATAGTCTATAGTCTATTTGCTTATAAAATAATTTTTTTCCAGATTACAAACTTACTAGATGAAGATCCCCATAAGACTGAACTCCATACAAAACGAACTAGTTCACAATATATAGAATCACATAAAACAATGGCCCATAAACGTCAACATGCTAAGGAACAAATGATTGAGGGTTTACATCAATTGAGGCCCATGTGTTCAAGTCCCTATTTAAAACAATCCCTGCAAGTATATTCCATGTTATTTTGCATTCTATTAGGGTAAATAATTCTGAGAACAACTTATTAGAAATTAACTTATAAATACTTTTCACCATAAAGTCTCAATTCTATACGTTTATGGCTGCCACAAATATTTGTTACCATGGAAGAGTTTCAAGAAAAAAAGTTAGGTGATAGCAGTATGTGCACCGTATTACAGTACAATTACAATAGAACAAGATTATTAGCGTCTGGTAAACAAGCGGTTAATTGTAATTTGGTAAGAGATGGTATAATGTTTTTAATTAAATTTTTATTTAAAATAATCCAAATTGTTTTGTTACAGCAGCACATTAATGCCAGTTCTTATAGTGACAACATTGTGGTGGCATTCATTTCATTTTTTTGTTTTATGTTCGTAACTCTGGTGGTTAATAAACTGGGCAATAATATTGTTTTAAGTAAATTATGGTATTATTTCTTTTACGTAATAATTATACTAATACTTCTTTGTTTTATAATCTTTTATAGGAATAGCTTTGTGTTTGGCCTTTGTTTCCGGTGTTTCATTGTACTTTTCTAATTCTCATTTAATGACTTTAATATTGGCCTCTATGTTTGTTAGTTCTGCTAGCGTTTCAGCCACCACTGTCATTAATGTTTCGGTGATTTTATTTCCTACAAATGTCAGGTATTTTATTGTTATTTTTTAAATTTTGTTGTATTTATTATTTAATTTTATTAAACAAAGTCGTATTTAATAGTGTTAAATAAATAAATATACTATTTAATTGTCATACAAAAGTTTAAATATAAAATTTACCAAAATATTGGTATTGAAGAACTATGAAAATATACCTAATAGACTTTTTAAATTTTTACTTAGAACATATAAACGAACATATCTTTTATCAACTTACTGTCAATTAATGTTTTCGCCTTAAAGTATGCTCACTTTCACATTTATAAATGTATATCACAATGAGTAATATACATGTTTGTGTATGTGTGCATTCATAAACACACTTGAATACACGCTTGAATATATTCTTCTATATAGATCCAGCAGTCCAAAAATGGGCCATATTTTATGAAGATGCTTTTTTTTTAATTTGTTTCTAAAATTATAAATTTTTTTAAACATTTTTCCTCATAATTAATGATAACTCTAAAAGAGTTAGACCGATATTATTGAAATATACTTATATAAATTTAAATTCCTTCATGTATTACGTTTCAAATGGCTCAGTAGTTTCTAAGTTATAATAAAAAAATAAAAAATATATATAGTTTTTGTGAAAAGTTTTTTTGTTTAAAAAAATCATTAAAAATCTTCAGTTTTATTAGTTTATCAAAAAGCCACATATAATAGCAACAAAGTGAGATATCGATCACAAAAATCTTTCGGTTTTTTCGAATCTCTTCGCAATTAAGTGAATTAGTTCATTTTCAAAAAAATAGTTTTTTGAGATAATTCTGCATTTATGTTTTCATAACTCAAAAAACTAAATTTACAAAAATTTATTTTTTATAAAACATAAAGGTAGTAAAAAAATAAAAAAATAAAAAACAAGCGAGGATCTTATATTCGGCTTGGCCGGTCTTCACGAAATTTGGCACACAGGCTTTGTACTTACATAAAACTTATTTGAATTGAATTCCATTAAAATACTTCCATTTTAAGGTATTTGTGAGCATTAAAACTCTATTCCGAGAGGACATTTGTAATAATGGCCCATCATTGCAAAAATCAATGTACTTCGTCCTTGTGCCAAAAAAATCATATGTACCAAATTTCATCAAATTATCTTTAAAATTGCGACCTGTACTTTGCGCAAAAGCTTTACATATACAGCCAACCTGACGGACGGACAGACATCATTAAATCAACTCAAAAAGTGATTCTGAGTCGAACGGTATACTTTAAGGTGGGTGTGGGAAAATATTTTCTCAGCATTACAATATTTGCACAAACATAAATTCATATGTCCAAAAATTTGTCAAAATTTTATTTTGGTCCAAATTTGAATTACAGTAAAATTTTTGTCTTACAGTACATATGTAAACATATATTTTTAAAAAAAAAAATATGTTTTCCAATGAAATCATAAATGAAATGTTGGCTTTTTTTATTTTTAAATTGCAAACATTAAAGGTCCCGCCTCCCAGACCTGTCAAGAACCTGTCGAACTCCAAATCAATTTGTATACACCTCATGATTCTTGTGGAATTTCATTCACAAATACATCTAGCAGTTCTAAAGTTACATTATTTTTAAAAAAATTCCTTTTTTGTCTACTGTGCTATGATAATGCGTTAAAAAGCTCTTTAATCAACTTATCCATTACTATTTTTATTCTCAATACTGTTAGATAAAAAATACCTACTCTATTATTACACAGAGAAATTTTAAAAAAATGCATTATTTACTCTTAAATTACCCTGGCAACTAACTTGTGACTTAAATACTTATGAGTAAATGTGATCCAACAAGAACATAAAAACAAAATTCTATGAAAAACTGATTTAGAAATGACTTTATACCCAACAGTTTTTGATAACCTTTTCCGATTTAATTGCTTTTCAAACTACTTTAAGAAACTATTAAACATTTTAGAAAACACTCGACTAATTATTTTAATAGGAGCATGTTGTAGCAGGAAGTCAATTTTATGATCAATAGTCAATAGGTTAATTGTTACTAACTAATGTGCTGGTAAGAGCTAAATCTTTAAAGATTATATACACACATACATACATTCCGGTAGCAAAACTTTTCATAAAAATTATCTAAAATAAAAGAAAATATCATTTAGTTTTCTGAAATAATTTTCTCTTATAAAAAAATGATAAGAAAGATAAGAGAGATTAAATAAATAGTAGGGGTAATTTAAATATTTGTTTTTGTTTTCTTTTATGAATTTACAGAACAATGGTGGTAATATTGGTTATGACATTTGGACGTTGTGGTTCCCTTTTGGGCAATATATTATTTCCCTATTTTATATCCATGGGCTGTACGCCACCATTTGTATTAATTGGAGGAGTTATGATAGGTAAGTTTTTGTCATTTAAATATTAAATGACAGTAGTTATTATGTCTCTTTTATTATTTATGTCATTGAATTTGTTTCTTATTTCAACAAAAAAATTTTGATGATTCATTTTTTTTTCTTTTTTCACAGTGGCTTTTATTTTATCTCTTTTCTTACCGAATACCAACCAAATCGCTTTAAAATGATAATGATAATTTGTAAACCTTTTATTAAGATCAAATAAAAAAAGTTTTGTTTTTTTTATAGAAAATTTATAATTGTAAATTAATTAATATATTTAATACAAGAAGCATTTTTAAATTTATTTCAAATGAATTTAATTTCATCATTTAATGTATATGAATGAATAAAAATGTTTGTACTTAAGTTATAAAAAAATAGATTCTATTTGTTTTTGACAGCTTATCTTAATTCGTAAAAACTGACGTCGAAAACGACTTGTCATTAAGTAAATAATAAACTTTTAGTGGATGTTTGATAAAAATTTCCTTAACATTGAGAAAAATTAATACTATTTTAGGCGTAAATAAAAACTTTAAATTAATCAGAATATCCAAACAGAAACGATGCTATAATATTAGAATAATAATCAACAATATATTTACATCCCACAGTGATCGTAAAACTATATAAAAATTTCACATATATGCGATATTTTGTTTAAATTTACAAAAATCTGATTGATGAATTTTCTATTCAAGATGCTTTTTTCGAATTATTTTCTACATACAATCAAATAATTTTCTATATAATATTTTTATTGGAATAATTTTTCATAGTTTTTTTTTTTAATAATATTTTTATGCGAATAATTTTTTATAGTTTTTTTATATAATATTTTAATTTAAATAAATTTGAATAGGCAATTTTTATTGGAATAATTTTCTAAAGGAAATTTTTATTCGAATAATTTTCAAAGAAACTTTTAATCCGTTAAGTTTTTATTTCATTAATTTTCTACTGAAAATTTTTATTCGATTAAATTTTTATTTGATTAATTTTCTATTAAAATATTTTATTCGAATAATTTTTATTCGATTAATATTCTATATACAATATTTATTCCATTATTTTTCTATATAATATTTTTATTCGAATAATTTTCGAAAGAAAATTTGTGTAATAATTTTCAAAGAAAGAAATTTTTATTCGAATAAATAAATTCCTGTAGAAAACGTTTATCTATTTACTATGATTATGAAATTATTTTCTAAAAATAGAAAATTTTAATTTGATAAAATTTGTATTATTTAATTGTTTTTCTTTTTTTAATTTTATTCGATTTATTTTCTAAAGAAAACTTTAATTTTCTTTAGAAAATGATTCTTCGATTAATGTATTTAATTATTTTTGTATAGTAAATTTGTTATCGATTAATTTTGTTTCAAAAAAAATATTTTCGAATTAAAAAAAAAAATTTTATTCAAATAGTTGAATTTGAATAAATTTCTAAAGGAAATTTTTACACGAATAATTTTAAAAGAAATTTTTATTCGATTAAATTCGTGTCAAAAATATTTACTCCACTACAATGTTTATTGAATTATTTTCTCAAAAAAAATATTTTATTAAATTTTTATATAATATTTTTATTGATTTAAATTTTCATAAACATTTTTATTTTATTAATTTTCAAAAAATTTGTTTAATCGATTCATTTTCTGTAGAATTTTTATTCAATTAATTTTATAAAGAAAATTTTCATTGAATAAATTTTTTGTAAACATATAAAAGTTGATACATTTTCTATAGGAAATTTCTTTTCTATTAAATTTTTTTGGAAACTTTTATTCGTTAATTTTTTAAAAATTAATTTTTATTCGATTAATCTTGAATTTTTTTTATTCATTTAATTTTATTTAATTATTTTCTAAAGAAATTTTTTATTAGAAAATTTATAGAAATTTTTTTTAATCGAATAATTTTTATAAAAATTTTATTCGATTAATTTTTTATAAAAAATTTAATTTGAATCATTTCTTATAGATAATTTTTTATACGATTATTTTTTCGTGAAAATTATTGTGACAAAATTATATCCAATTAATTTTCTTAAACAAAAATTTTGAAAAAAAAAAAACTATTTTTTTAATTTTATACGCTATTAATGAAGTTGTTAAAAGAAATTTTACACACAAATATTGCTTCGACTGGAGAATATTATAAGCTGTATATAATTTTAATCAGATGACATGCCCACATTTTACAGCCCATTTGTTTAAAAATTACACAACATCATCTTAAATGTCCCTACATTCAAGTAATAATTTAAAGATTTAGTTCATTTTTGTGTAAAATTTCAATAGGGCGGATATATTCAGGAGCAATAATAGCCCTATATATAGTAAATATTACTCAGTTATCACATAAGAAACGCCACAAAAAAAATCCACTTTAATATAAAGTAAAAATTTAGAAAATTATAAAATGACAAAACTAACATTTATTAATACTATTATTATGAGTTTATAAAAGATTTACAACAAATTTTACAAAAATAAAAACATTTTTATGTTTAAAGAAGAAAACCACGTTGAATTCACTCATTATATGTGATAAACTTTAACTGATTACATTAGATAACACGCTAACAAATGATGACTGTGATAAGAAATTTAAACTTTATGGCGCTTTAGATGATGATAATGATAATTAAATAGATGATGTAGTTAAAAGGGATGTCAAATAATTACGTTAATCTAACAGCCAGCCAGCCAACCAGCCAAATAATCAAAATGATAAGAAACGCACGACAAATGTGTTAAATTTCATCTTATTGTCTTTCACCTTTCTACTTAAATTTTAAAATTTTGTTGTCCTCTACGGGTGCTATAGGTTTTATTTTTTATTTAAACAATTTATCTTAAAAGTTCTTTTTTCTTTTTTAAATAAACTACACTAACAACAATACATTTGTACATTTGTTGTATTATATGGCCCTACTGGCATCATATAAATTGAAATGATTCTACAAAAAAAAAAAAAATTGTTAAGATTTAAATGAAATTTTCATGTTAAATATCAATGTAATTTTTAATAAACTGTCAGTTTATTTAAGTCTTTCGTTGGGATACGTTTTAATTTAAAAAAAAAAAAAAAAATATTTTCAAACGGCCAAAGCAAAAAGAAATAGTGATTTTCAATTAAAAAAAACAAATGCAATTTTATTAAAAGGCATTTTATATATAAATAAAAAAAGAAAACATATTTGCATTTGCAAATACAAATTTATTAAATAAGAATTAAATAAAAAAAAAACATTGGAATATTAAAACAAGGAAAAATTTTCCATCTCGAATACTTAAGTGCAAAACAAAAAATACAAATTAATTGAACAAGTGCAACATTTCAATTTATTACAAGGAAATAAGTGAAACTTTATTTTAATATAAATAATAATAATAATAATAGAAAAATAAAATATAATAAATTTTCTTAATACAAATAAATTTTTACATAAAACTGTAATCATGGCGATTTCAGAAAGTAACACTACAGATGCAATAACTGATAATAATTGTGATAAGAGTAATAAAGGTAAATTAATTATTTTAAAGGAAGAAAAAAAACGTATTATCACTTACGTATTTAAAAATAAACAAAATAATGAAAAATAAATATAAATAAAATTAAATAATATAATTTACATCAAAATATTTAAATATGAATAAAACTTGATTAATAAATTTAATTGTTACACATGTAAAAAATATAAAAAAGAAATTAAATTAAAAAAAATGTTTGAAAAAGTGCTTTATCATTGCTCACCCTAAATGCTGAACCTTTTAGATAATAAATGTACTATTAGATATAATTAGGACTGTTATAATTCCTAGTATCCTAAACCTTTATTCAGCCACTAAAATTTGAAGTGATTTATGTAAAGAAATTGCAACACCTTTAAAAATACGGATTTCAAAAAAAAAAAAAAGCACATGGATTATATTTTGAAATAAATGGGGCATTCACAATGTGTTCTATCATGTCGTATTGTCACAAGTCAATGAAAAAAAATATATATTGTTATTGTTTATCTTTTGTAAAATTTGATGACAATACGACATGATAGCACACATTGTGAATCCCCCAAATGTTTTATTATACATACTTTCATTCCCCAAATATCTAGATTATAATATGTTTTATCACATTTTCAATTATCATTTAGACATAACGTGTAGACATTTTTGACATTTTCAAAGGTAAAATTGCACAGTGGGACAGAATCTAAAATGTTTGAAAATAAATATATAACTTTTCCTTGCTTTATTTAAATTTAAAGTAGCATAGTTGCGGTTCTATAAAAACAAAAAAAAAAATCGAGTCTGTTGATTTTAATTTCTAAAATTGAAATAAAATTTTAAAAATTATTTTTTTTTTTTTAGAACCCATAAATCTTTTATGTGTTAATGTGTAATAAAATCATTTTTAGTAAAGATATTTTAACGAAATTTTCTGTGATTGTAGATTTATCGCATAAAATAAAAGGAATCCCACAATTCCATAAAAAACGCCGAAAATCGTAAAAAGCGTTTTTTGTCAGGGACCGTAATAAGTGTGTAATATGATGGTTTTTGAGTTTTATTTTGATTCTCAACTCACATTTTTTTTTACTTATAATAATTGCTTTGGGATTTTTTTTATAAGATAGAATTTAATATGATTAATTAAACTTAATAAATTTTTATTAAAAGAATCATTTTTTTCCTAAATTATATTAATTAACTAAAAACAAGTGTGATAATGCATTTTCCAGCAAATTTACAAAAAAAGTTTTTTAGTGAAAAATTCAACTTTTAATATAACAAATAATTGAGTTTATAAGCAAAAAAAAATAAAATCAGAAAAACATTTAATTTTAACATTTAAACATTAAAATAATTTTTTTTTAACAAAAATCATTAAAAAAGTAAACATCATTCTAAATTTCGATAAAATCAGATCTGAAAGTGACATTCCGATACTTTAAACTTTTTTCCGAACGCTTCTTCTATCTGATTCTTTCATATAAAATTTCAAGATGATTAATGATTATTTCCTGTCCTGTCTTTAAATAAACAGGACCAAGTACTTAAAAAACAAAAATTTCAAATACTAATAACTCTAAAACTGCAAAAGATAAGTAGCATAAGTAAGCATTTTTATACTTAGACCTTAATATGATATGAAAGTAAGTCAAATTATTTAAAATTGGAAAAGAAACAAAAAATGTACAAACGTTTGAAAGTGTCACAGGTATTCCTCTTTGTGTCCCAATAGTATCGCTTCGGAGATATAAGTGGGGCTCTTTTTCCAAGCCTAAAACTGAACACTCCTGTCCATGGGCTTTGTGAAATTTTATGTAAATCCTATTAGTCGTTTAGAAGTTACAGGTTTAAATACAAAAATTGCTCCAATATGATTTACAATGGTCTATTCTAAAGATATGTTCACATTTATCAAATATTTGGCCAAATTTGCGTGACCACTAGTTTAACAAAAAAATAGTTTGGAATTTTTAAATGTTAGCTATGATTAATTTTTTTTTTATTTACATTTATTTAAATTACAATCTATCTTACAAACAAGATAATAAGCAATTGCGATGAAAATT